>JAVTVY010057105.1:0-29056 GCA_036873755.1 Hanleya hanleyi | reverse complement strand
TGTCGTACGCCACGCCTAGGAAGTTCCGTTGTTGTGACGGTGTTATCTCCGATTTTTCTTCGTGTGGGAGATAACCCAGTAGTTCGAGGATGTGCCATACAAATGTTGTATCGCATCGGAGTTGTATTCTGCACATATTCCTGATAATGGAATCGTCTAGGTAAAAATGATATTTGATACTTCGACTGTGCAGATACGCTGCCACTGGCTGAAATACTCTGGTGAAGATCCAAGGGGAACTGGCTAGACCGAAAGGTAGAACCTGGAATTGGAAACGGCGAGCACCGACCAGGAATCTCAGGTACTTCCGGTAACTTGGATGAATCGGGATATGCAGGTAAGCGTCCCGAAGATCCAAGGAAGTTAACCATTCCCCTTGAACCAGAGCGGTCCTGATGGACCGGAAGGACTCCATCCGAAAGTGAAGGGGTTTCATCAGGAAGTCCTTGTTCAGCCTGCGCAGATTTATTATCATGCGCATTTCCGGTGTATCCTTCTTTGGCACAAGGAAGACCGGAGAATAGAACCCGGGGACCGGTCGTGGACCGGAAGTTCTATTACTGCATGCTTCTGGATAAGTTTGTCCACAGATGCCTGTGTTACCAGAAGGTGTGCCTTCCGTATAGGTATACGGGAGGGCTTGGGAGCAGCAGTAAGGGGTGGATCTATAGTAAATTCTAGGGGGTAACCGTATCGAATAGTACGGATTACCCACGGATCCATCCCCAGTTTTGCCAATTCCGCCAAAATCCTTGAAGTCGTCCCCCGACCGGGAGACTGGATTTCGGCGGGACCGGAAGTTGAGGCAATTCGTGGTCCCGCCATGTCATGAGATTGACATGGCCTGAATCGTCACCGGCCCTGCTGCTTTTTGCCACGACCTTTCCCTTTACCTTTATAGTTGGGATTGGTCTGGCCTTGCTGTTGTGGCATGCGACCCGCCGCTTGAGACTTCCCTTTTGGACCGGAAGCGGAAGTAGTCGGCCTAGGTTGCTTGGCTGGTGGACCGGAAGTGTCCGTAGAAATACGTTTTCCTGTCCCCATACCACCTGCTCTAGGCGGAGGATTAGGCTTAGCCTTCTCCACCGTATCCCTTAGAGACGGTATAATGCCATTAAACAACAGCGAAGATGCTGGCGATTGCTCCTTCAAAGTACGAATGACTATATCAGGAGCATGGTTGACAACGGAAGACAAGTAAGCTTGTCGTCTCAGATGAACAACCATCGCAGCATTGAACGCAGCTAAAGCCATTGCATCAGCATTAGCTTTAGCAGCCACGTTCTGAAGATCCGCCAGTAATTGTAGCTCAGGACTACTACTGGCTGCTAACTGCGAACGCGACAACCTGCTCAACACAGTGGATATGGCCGTTAGAAACCAGTCCATGTGAGAGGCTATGGCTACCCCCTGCCGCGCAGCTTCTTCAATAGTAGAAGACTGCTTATCAGTTAGCAGGATCAAGACCTTGGAAGGGACCTTGTTGCCTTTACATATGTCGGCAAGATCAGGTTCCGGTTCCGCGGCCTTAAAGTCATATGCCGAATCATGAATTCCGTACGCTCTAAACGTGGGCTTCTCCACCGGAAGTGGTGCCGAAGCGGAAGCCGGTCTAAAGAGTGCACGTTTTCCCGTTCTTGTAATACGTTCCTGCATTGTTTTAGGCTGGGCTAAAACCGTATCAAGAACGGAACATAAACCATGAATGGCATCTGACACAGGAAGTGACGACGTCTGCATGGTAGTTGTCGACGGAGCCTCTGCCATAGTATGTAGGCGAGAGGATGTCGGCGGTGGGGGTCGTGACATATTAGGGTACAACTCGTACAGAGCTTCTAATACCTCTGAATATGAACGTCTCTCCGGATCATGATCACTGTCATTATCCTCAATGGATTGACGTTGCGCGACCCCCTGACGTCTCATCGATGGGTCAGTAGACAAATCAATCGGATCAGACGATACTACCGGAAGCTGTGTCGGAACCGGGGATGGAACCTGAACAGTACCGGAAGTGGAAGTCAAGAGTCGCCGGAACTGATCTAGTTCAGCTGCCTGTTGTTCCATTCTTTGCAGAATAACAGCAGACAGAGAACCATCAATAACCGGAACTCCCGTATTGATTTGTGGACTATTAGAGACCCGCCTATAAGGGGATGCAATAGGCCTAGCCCACTGCATTTCCGGACGAACCGGAAGTCTCAACCCACCGGGGTTTGTCACAACAGGCCTCCTTATAGTGGGACCGGAAGGACGAAAGTCCTAACCGGAATCCCGGAGTTAACCATACCGGAACCCGCAGGCGACCGGAATTGGCTGACAGGAAGTTGATAATGAGCCCTATATGGGTTTATGACACCCGACCCAGAACCATTCTCAGTCATACCCTGTTGTGACTGGCACAATGCCGTATTGTTTCTATTAACACTCTGAGGTATTAAGTGTGAAACTGGCATTGTTCCTGCAGAACAATGACCTCGATCCCCTGCGTTTGTCAACCCAGAGGTGTTCAATTGCAAGGGCTTTAATCCTACCCGGCCTTGCGTGATAACTCCCGTGACTGGGGTATTACGTAAGGTCGTGGAGTTTACTCCTGGTAAGACCATGGATACATTGTCTCTATATCCACCAGAGGTATTGTCTGCTGTGCTGAAATTAACTATACCTGGTATTATACCATAGTTATTTACAGCACCACTTACCATGCCTAAGGCTGCCCCTGGAGCAACAGGGAGTGTCGAAATTGGTTGACGACCAATAAACGACACCTGGGAATTATTAGATATCGGGGTATTCCCAGCGGGAGTCCCCCCAGTGATATCATTCCCAACAGCACATACGGGCGTACTTACAACGTCACCAGTGTTTATGCCCGGAGTCAAAGTGGTCCTCATCTCGTTCGTCTCGATTTCCATGGGGAACACACTTTCGGGAAGATCTAGTTCCACTGTGACCTCGGCTGACTCTCCCGTACCTTCATCTAGGACGGACCCCATTACTTTTACCTGTTTCTTCCTTTTACCTGTGGACAGATCAGAAACAAAAGTACTAGTGCTTGGCGCAATACCTTTATCTAATAAAGAACGTAAAGGGCCCATCCAAGGACTGCCAATCGATGCAGGCTTCTTCGCCGTCCCATTTTCAATAAAATGGGAGGGCGGAGTCATGATATTAGTCTCCGACATTAAACCAGGGGGGAAGGGAACCCGCACGAGACCCGGTCATTAAATCTTGAAATAAATCATCGGGCCATTGTTGACACTCCTGACATCTATGGGTACAATCACAAGCAATATTGCCTCGACACGCAAGACAAACAGAATGTAAGTCGGTCATTGATTTAGACTTCCCACAGACGGAACAAAACATAGAGGCCATTATTTTATCGACAGATATACACAAGAATACTTCCCAACTTGATCTTTTCGTTGCTTTGTAGACTTGTAGATGATGTTATCACTCGTTGTAAACGTAAAATCCTTCCGTAATACGCTGGAGCTTTACACATGATCTTTACAGTAGCTAGCTAAGTAAAGAAGTGAAGATCTATTGTGATTGAGTGCTGGCGTGGGTGATTAGGCGGGAAATGAACTGTGCTATTGTTTTAATTTCTTCACTTGTTAATCCGTGTTTGCACACGAACGCATATGTCAGTAAGGTCAGTTTCACTGTGTAAAAAATATACGTCTCCCCGAACCTCCCACCTTGCCTTGAGTGGGCACATAATTTAAGGGAAAGTGCTATGAAATGAATGTAGCAATAAGTATCCTAAACAAAGCTGCGCATCTAAAAATATTAATGACAAAGAGGCGATTTTCATTGTTAACAGATATCTTGCAGACAAGGCTTGTATATACATGTACAAGTAGATGGACGGACGGATGGACACGAACGAACGCTCGCACACACACACCAAAACCTAATCAGATGAGGGGCTATCCCAATGAAGCTTCCATCCAAGTTTGGTAAAATTCCGTCGAGTAGTTCTCCAGATATCTTGCAGACAAGGTCTGTATATACATGAACAATTAAATGGATGGACGGACGATGGACATGGATAAATGCATGTACACACACCCAAACCTAATCAAATGAGGGGGCTATCCCAATGAACCTTCCATCCAAGTTTGGTGCAATTCTGTCCAGTATTTCTTCAGATATCTTGCAGAAAGGGCCTGTATATACATATACATGTACAAGTACGAACGCACACACAAACCAAAACCTAATCAGATGAGAGGGCTATCCCAATAAAGCTTCCATCCAAGTTTGGTGAACTTCCGTCAAGTAGTTCTCCAGATATCTTGCAGACAAGGCCTGTATATAGATGTAGAAGTAGATGAACGGACGGACACCGGACATGGATGAATGCACGCACAAACAAACCAAAACCAAAACCTAATCAGATGAGAGGGCTATCCCAATAAAGCTTCCATCCAAGTTTGGTGAACTTCCGTCAAGTAGTTCTCCAGATATCTTGCAGACAAGGCCTGCATATACATGTACAAGTAGATGAACGGACAGAGACCGGGCACGGATGAACGCATGCACACAATCCAAAACCTAATCAAATGAGGGGGCTATATCAATGAAGCTTCCATCCAAGTTTGGTGAAATTCCGTCCAGTAGTTCTCAAGATATCTTGCAGACAAGGCCTGTATATACATGTACAAGTACATTGTAGATGGACAGACGGACGGACACCGGACACTGATGAATGCATGCACACACACAAAAACCTAACCAAATGAGGGGGGTATCCCATTGAAGCTTCCATCCAACTTTGGTGAAATTCCGTCCAGTAGCTCTCAAGATATCTTGCAGACAAGGCATGTATATACATGTACAAGAAGATGGATGGACGGACGGACACCGGACATGGATGAATGCATGCACACACACCAAAATCTAATCAAATGAGGGGGCTATCCCATTGAAGCTTCCATCCAATTTTGGTGAAATTCCGTCCAATAGTTCTCAAGATATCTTGCAGACAAGGCCTGTATATACATGTACAAGTAGATGGACGGACACCGGACACGGATGAATGCACGCACACACACCAAAACCTGATCAAATGAGGGGGCTATCCCAATGAAGCTTCCATCCAAGTTTGGTGAAATTCCATCCAGTAGTTCTCAAGATATCTTGCAGACAAGGCAAGGGGACGGACAGACATCCATCCAGACAGACAGACAGCACAAACACTAGATGTCTCCCCCCAACATATCTCCCCCCAACACAGTTGGGGGAGACATAACTATCATATAAACTATAAAAAGTGTAGGACTTGCATCGACAAGAAATATGAATGGACAACTTCCGTGGCTACATGTACATGTATCACTGTATCAACCGGGCATATATGCTGGGGAGATGAGAAGTACATGTAAACACCCAGGATCTAAGCAGTCTCATCGACACGGAAGTTTCGAAACTGTCAAGGTATATTTGCCTCCGTCTGGTAGTGGGCATGTGAGTCAGAGAGGACAAAATTTCATACAAATGTATCATTAGCAACAAGTAGTGTTAAAGGTGAACTGCAAAGCTTCTAATTTTATCTAAAATGTTGCTTATATATATATATCTTGTCTTATGTGACATAACTTTTATACGTTTTTGGGGCAAATATAGTTTGCAAAATTGTAATTACAATACTTAAGTTATCCTGTTATAAATCCATCTTGAAAACTTGCATCGCTTGTCCCTCTTGGTTTGTAGAACGTTATGACGTTATAGTGGTCCCCTTCATTCAAGTTTTATTCAAATGTGACGTCATGTTACGTCGGATGAATGAACGAGGACTACTATAATGTCATGACGTTCCAAAAACAACAGGAGGCAAGCGATGACGTTTTTAAAAGTTGACTTCTCATATACCCAAAATAAAACAATAACCCACAGAACTATTACCACACATAATTGTAACAACTATAGAAGTTCTTGTTTTATGACATTTTAACAGAACATTGGAAAGCTTTTCAGTTCACCTTTGATAACAAATTTGTTCCAAATGGGTTGAATTGCAGATATTCTACAAATAAATAATATCTTGGATTATAACTTTTATTTAATAACATTCTAGCACCCCATATCCTGTGTCAAACTGTATAGGCTTGTGTGGTTGCTAATGTAACCCATATGGACAGACAAAGGTCACATCAGCAACTAAGCACATCAAAATGACATTAAAAAGAATAAATTGTGTCATCCTACACATTAAAATTCCTATTGAGATCGATTTTACGCAAAAAAATAATTATCTGTCACATACATGTAGTCCTGCAAAAATGGATATACATTTGTACTTTATACCCATGTTAACTTCAACAGCAGTTTGATTCATGGCAGGGAGTTCATGGGTCCATCAAATCAAATAAAAATCCGGAAAACCCTGTTACAAAATTCTGTGATGAACTGCTCTCCGCGAGGGAAGACAACTCCCAAAGTGTTGTTATCACCATTCTGTACACAAATGTATAGCTTTCTGGGCATCCCAGTGCTTGGAGAGTGCCTTGACGTATGCGGGAGCACGAAATATGGCGGGAGCTAATGGAGTTTTCCTGCATTTGTTGATAGCCAACGAGAGCGACACCTTTCATTGGTTTGTCAGAGCCAATCCAGATGAAACGATTGGAAATATCATAGCCGAACACTGCGATAGTTTGATGGTAACGAAGATCAAGACGTCTCTCTGAAACTGCCAATTTCGGAGACGGAAGCATGACCCCTTCATGACATTCTGGCGAAGATTCTGCAGTCGGTATGTGCATGTTTGTGCGAGCCCACAAGGAGACTGAGAAAAACCCGTCCACGCAAATAAAAATGTCTTTGATATTCTTAGGAGTGCACAGAAGTGATACGATCATCTCCCAAAGTCCAGGTTTGTATAATTCAAAAAGTTATCAAAGCGGGATGTTATCAAAACGGTCAAATATTCGAATTGTATAAATTTTGCCTAAATTGAATTTTCAATGATAAACCGGTAACCTAAAAATGTTCTACGCGAATTTTTCGAAACCTATTCAATCACCAATAGTAATATGTGATATGAATTTCATTTTCATTATTCAAGACATTTTCAAAGTGGCATATACAAATTTATACAAGGCTAGTTCAGTTTTATGATTTTTAACCTCAACCCTTGGGCATAGGGATATTGTCTTTGTTAAGTACGTCTGTCCACCTGTCTAATATTAACCTGTCTGGTACTCGAGGGCTCCCGATTCGCGAAGGAACTCGCGTGAGAGAAAGCGAGATGCTATCAATCACCACTGGCAACGCGCCTTGCTAATGGTACGTGGATGACAGTGACACAAGCGGTCCGCATAAACGAAAACATTCACAAGTTAAAATAGCTACATTATTTAGCAAGTATAGAAAGGAGTCTGAGCCCGCGACTGTGCCGACTGACAATGAAGATGACACAGATACTCAAAATGATAACTACTGATTCTCCTACAGATCAAACTGTACCAGTTCAACTTGAAGTTCAAGTTCAGGCTGCCATGCTGGAGTCGACAGCAAAAGGCTGAAAATTCGCAACAAAATGGCTTGATGCGTTTTGTTGGTTGGCGTTTGACAATGATGCAATGTCCTGCAAACCATGTCGGCGAACTGAAAAACTTGGACCATGGGCATCAACTGGGACCAGGAATTTTAGGTATGCTGATTGATGGTGCTGTCTATGCCACTGAGTGAGCAGGATGGTATAGTACGGCAGGCCTCCAAATTAGGGGGCGAACGATCGTTGTGTCGGTTACGCAAATCTGAAATGGCCAGAACGAAAAATCGGTTAAGTGAATGCGCTTCTTGGACATATGTTCTGGTAACAAAAGTCCCCATCTCTTCTCTGTCTGTCCACTGTGCAAACTTTAACCACATGATGTGTGTCTTTCAGCATGTTTTAAAAGCAAAACTAAGTCGCAAACTCGGCCCTGTCTGTATTGAATTTGTAGACAACCACGTGGCAGGCATCAGTCTGTCAGCTTGCACAGACTGGTTTGTCTATCCTGGGTTCAGGGCCGGCATACTATTATGTAATAAACCAATAGCGGCCAGGAAACAGCTTTATCAAACTTGAACGAGTTGAAAGGGTTACCTGCAAGCCACCTCGCTCCAAGGTTGTTGCTCCGTGAGGCGCTCTTCACAGAGCTAGTAGCAGAGGTGGCATGTGGAGCTCCTCGTGGAGGAATTATCTCGGGGCACGGAGATTGTGGTTAACACTCGTCACTTCCGCCATCTCTAAATTTGCAGGCAGCGTGTTCAACTTCTCTTTTCAATCAGGATTTTGATGGAATCCCAAGGAAATGGTGAATGAATTATACAGCAAGAGTCACAATAGGCAACCATGAATGGTGGAAGCAATTTACGTGCGCAATCCCATTCCCGTATGTTAACTCATCTGTCTGTTCAGTCGCTGCCCACGTGCTGTGGACAGTCTTTTTTTTCACTCGTTGACGGTACACTGTTGTAATTAAGTAACCGTTTTTGCGCAAACCAATTGGTTAGGTAAAAATTAACATCGTAACCGAACCATAGGTTACGCAAGCCAAATTTACCGTAACCGATTTTTCGGTTACGTCAATGAACCAATTTTCGAGGCCTGTACGGCGAACTGTGTTTTATACAAAAAAAAACATTTCGTTTTAAATATTCTGATATAACTAATAGGCAAAGCAGAGTATATATTATACATCCAGATTGTAAAAAGTATGAGTAATTTTTTATATTTGATGTAGGCCACTATAGTAGATGAAAATATCAGAGCCTGTCTGCTTCTAAATTGTAAACAGGTAATAACAATAAACAATATTAAAATACAGCAAAGATCACTGGCATGAATCATACCTCTCTGAAATATTAATATATATTTTGAAATTATCAATTAAATGTCACAGCTAAAACACTGGATAAATAATTGAACCAACAATAAGTAAAATCAACTAGAGCCTTAGGCACTGAAACGGGGCTATTTAAATGTAAAATAGGCTGTTGGAATAATTCCACTAACTCTTTGATGTTCCATCTCATGGCGAAGAGCCATACTTGTAGTCTCACACATTCCTCTCAAAAGGATCTCTAGTGCATTAGTGTAATTATTTTTAAAAAAAAACCGCTGGGACAGACATTTATTATGAAACCAACCTGATGAAATGATAAAATAATGTCTTCACTGCATGTTACCAATATTTGTAAAAATTTTCACTTTTTTCAGATAATCGAAAGCATATCCTTCAGCAGTAAATAACAATACGAAGCTGCGCATCTGAAAACCCCTGGTCTCTGGGTACATTCATAATGTATTCAATTTGAACCAAGATGTCAGGAACACCAAGCAGTCAAGTCACAAATATACAGATTATCAAAAATTTTGCAATTAGGAATGACCCCCAAGGTTTCCGTCCAATCAGAGAAACCGGTTACATAAGTTTCTTGATACATCAATGATGTATACCAAATTTTACATCGAGCATTTAAACGGTATCACAGATAGAGATCATTAATGATTTAGCATAAATTAAAGATGGCCGCTCATCCTTCCCGCAACTCAGAGGAACTGATGTGGATTAATTGAAAGTCTCTTGATACATTGATGCTGTATACCAAGTTTCGTATAGAACATTGAAATGGTATCAGAGATATACATCATTAAAGATTTTGCATAAATTAAAGATGGCCACCAAGGTTTCTGCCCAATCAGAGAAACCAGAACTGTCATTTGTCTTAAGTATGCATCGATGATGTATACCAAATTTTACATCGAGCACTTGAACCGTATCAGAGAACAAGATCATTAATGATTTTGCATAAATTAAAGATGGCCGCCCATCCTTCTCTCCACTCAGAGGAACTGATATTCATTGCAAGTCTCTTGATACATCGAATGATATCAGAGATATATATCATTAAAGTTTTTGCATAAATTAAAGATGGCCACCAAGGTTTTCAGTCAATCAGGTCCCGATTTAAAGTATCTGTATGCATCGATGATGTATACCAACTTTCATATACATGTAAAACAATTGAATGGTAACAGAGATATGTATCATTATCGATTTTGCATAAATTAAAGATGGCCTCCAGGATTTCCAGCTAATCAGAAAAGCCGGTTTGGTAATTCATTGAAAGTTGTTTGATGTATCGATGATGTATACTAACTTTCGTATTGAACAGTTGAATGGTTTCCAAGATATGGATCATTATCAATTTCGCATAAAATTAAAGATGGCCACCAAGGTTTCCACCCAATCAGGTCCCAATTCAATAGGCTTCTGGTCCTTGACTAGGTAAATCAGCATATCAAATTTGGAATTCTTCAGTGGAACCGTTTTCCATCTATCTCGCTCACGTACTGACGTACGAACAGACGGACGTTCAAGATGACAATACCCCATGGCCAAAATTGGCCGAGGGGTAAAAATGAGTATTGAGATACAATGTAAAATCTTCATGGTTAGATGGACTGAAGCTATGCTGGGATGCATCCTCTCATCGCATCATATTGTTTCATGTACCTCCTCCCTAGTATATTACAGTTCTATTTGGTTATCTCCCCTGTCGCCTTACAGCTTCAAAACTGTGATATATGCAGAGCTCTTTCTGTAGATCAGGGGAAAATGCTTGCAACATTCCATGAATATTTCAGAAGTAGAATGGAAAGAAAACATTTCTGAATACAGGGAAATTATTACGTAAATGATTTGACCACCACTGGATTTTAGAAACTTACTATAAAAAGATAATGCAGAGGGTCTTGAGGGGTAAGCTTAAATGGCAAAAATTCCAAACTGTCACTCAACACACATATTTCATGAAAATGTAAATGAATACAGGCAAAGTGAAATATCCCATTGTTTTCTACAAATTGAATTACACTTATACTGGTATTATTTAATACTAAATTACTGCCCAAACACGCTTTCTAATGAGAATGAGCTAGTCCCACAAAATCACTCAACATGCACCTCTCAAAATCTGTGGTTTAGCAGATGACATATTTTGAGCACGAAAGTAGTGCCACAGGAAAATGAACGAAAACACGCATAAAATTAGATAATTGGAAATGTAACTTAAACATATCAGACCTGCAACTATACGCGAACATTAAAAACACAGAAAACTGGACATTCTAAAGAAGGAAGTTTCAGACCTCTTTCTTGTCGTGTAAGAACTCTATCTTTTGCTGTGTTAGCAAGACACAGAGCTGCAGCTCAATTTTTTCTGACTACAATACAGGACCATTAGTCCCTACGGGCCTACATCGCCCCGTGAAAATCAATGTCTGTTTATTCTCTAGGAGAAAATCACTTCTGGACCATGCAGCTTCAGATGATCATAAGCTCTCGATGGAAGCAGAAAACCATATCCAGCGAACTCTGCAAGCAATGCTCTCCAGAATGAGAAACATTCAGTCATAGTACTCCGAGAAACAGATCCGAGTTACAATTGCTGCATTAAAAACAGCATACTTCTGTGTCATGGAAGAGATTCCGAACTGCAAATTCAAGGCATTGCAAGAGTGGGGACATCACATGAGGGTTCAGCTGTTACTAGATCTCCGAATGGGGAAAAATGCACAACATGACTTGCCAGAGATGTTCAACGAAATGCTCGGTTGCATGTCTCGCGTCA
Organism: Hanleya hanleyi; assembly: GCA_036873755.1. Taxonomy (NCBI): domain Eukaryota; kingdom Metazoa; phylum Mollusca; class Polyplacophora; order Lepidopleurida; family Hanleyidae; genus Hanleya; species Hanleya hanleyi. The sequence continues at coordinate 17,422 of JAVTVY010057105.1, read as the reverse complement.
TCGAAGAGGAGCTGAAGGTAGCCCTGTCAAAATCACCAGTCATTGGTATTGGACTTGTTGAATCTAACAATCGCTACAGTGAAAAACATTGTGTTTTCATTGTCCAGTTCATCCAACATGCTGAAGTGGTAACAACGTACATGAAAATGGAGAAGATTGAGAATCTTTGTACCAAACAATGCTGGATGTACGGCGAACATTTGGTGTACCAATCAGAAAAGTCTTCAGTCTGGGATCTGCTGGAGCCTCTGTCATTGACAGAGGAAATGGAGTGGCAACAAATCTGAAAACCGACAACAAACACACTATTACCGTCCATTGTATCTGCCACAGATTACACCTTGCCGTCAGTCAGGTGTCAGACGACATACCAGATATGAAAGTTCTTACTACAATTGTGGCATCCATCTACGCCCACATCCGGCATCCATCTACGCCCACATCCAGCTTGCTAGCACCCGACTTCAAGCTTTCAAGGATATGGCTGGGATATTGGAAGTCGATGCAGATAAGTTCAAACCATTGTTTGAAATCCGATGGCTAAGTTTGGGGAATTCAGTGGCAGCGGTTCTAAGAAATTATGAGCCATTAGTGGTATTGCTATCACAGGAAGCAGATGCAGGAGATCCTGTAGGATCTGTTGGGTTATTCCAACAACTATCATCCTATAAATACTGTGCACTTCTGCATCTTTTAGGAGACATCTTGAGCAAACTATTCCAGCACCAGGATGTGTGCTTCAGTGCCATAAGAGGGAGTCTGAACGATTGTCTTCAAGATCTTGCAAATATGATTCAAGTTGATGGTTAAGGGTTCACAACCGACATAGAGGTATTTGTTGTGTTACCGCTGGGACGTCTTTCATCCCGAGTCAAAACCCCGAGATTGCGCAGCAATCGAGGGGTTTTGACGAGGGATGAAAGACGTCCCAGCGGTAAATTATTACACAACAAATGCCGATACGGAGGTTTTGAATCCAATTCTAAGCAGGAGATATATTTGAATGTAGAAATAATCAACAAATGCGCAAAACTGATTCTCTCTGAGCGCGGCTGGTACATTTTACCCCCGCCGCAAATACAAAAATACAAGCAGTGTGGCCTGGCTTGCCATAAAAATATATCGTGCAAAACAACTTAGGGATTCTTTCAGTGCAGAGAAATAAAATATTTTATTGATTTTTTATTGATTGTTTATACATATTTCTTGCCCAAGATTAACCAAAGAAATATGAGAACTGATGAGCTGGAGGTGATATTCCCCAGCGTGTATAAAAGTTGACCTACATGTCACGTGCTTCCCATGGATACAGTAACGAAAAGTGACATTTCCAACACGAGCAGGCTCGCGTTTGTCTGTATTTGTGGACGAAGGGCTAAGAAGAACGAAGTTATATCATATATTTTTTCTCATACAGACAAGCGGGCAGTTTAGGGCTGGAAAATGGTTCAGATATCGAGTGCCTTTGCGCTCATTCAGTGTATCACGGAAAGAATGTTACTGTGTTATTGCGGTGGGAGGTAAACGCACTCTCCCTCAGCCGTGACGAGCTGTTTCACGAGGCAGTATTTTGTATTCTTGCAAAACCTGTTGCTATGTGAAAGTTTACGCTATTTACAACATGTATTTGCACACGACACGCACAACACAGAAGGTTAGAATGTCCATCTTGCAGCTTTTGAGAGGGAGCTACAAATGGCCCCAGTGGGACAATTCAAGGGCAACCAGATCACCACAGATGGTTTACGATGAAACCAGCCAAACCAAAGAGAACAGTTTCTTAGAGTGAGACGAAACCTCCTCAATCAGCTCATCACAAATATGAGAAGAAGATTTCCACGAGTTGACTAACTAGATGCAATGCAAATCTTTGATTCAAAAGCACTTCCTAACAATGAAGCTGACCTCAATGGATGGGGTAACCAACACTTGGAAACTGTACTACAGCACTATGGGCAACCCCAAAGGAACAGCCGGGATGAAGTTTTTGGTGCTGTTGTAGATCCCTTAATGTGTCGTTCTTGCCATTCAAACGTCTGATGTTCAGAAACAGGACTGAAGCGTTAGATGGGCGAATACATTACCGTAGACCAACCGAGATGTTCTCCCAGGTATTTGGTGCCCAGCATGCCGACAATGTATTCATGTTTCCCGCGATGTACAAATTGATGTGCATGTGCCTGGTTGTCATGTTGGGCAATGCAGAAGCTGAACGGGCATTCTCTGTTCAAAACAGAATAAAAACAAAGGCAAGAAACAGATTGGCCAGCACACAGCTAGACAGGCTTATACGTGTCAGATATGCAAATTTGGGCCTTGACCAGTTCAACTTTCATCAGGGAGACAACTTCTGGTGGCAACAAAGATGGAGGCGCCTGTAAAAGACCCTGCAAATTCCCAAATTGTGACATTTTCTGAACAGTATTTTCTAGTCCCTGACCCTGTCTAGTCAGCAATTGCTACCAATCACTGAGCAACAAAACTGCAAAAGTGATGACTGATGAATAAACTTCCCTTTCATAAAGTTTTGAACTTCTCACATTTGTGTTGTTGTTATTTAATGTTGTTATTTTAATTTAATATTTGTTGTTATTTTATCCTCCCGGAGAATGAAGAAAACGAGATTCAGATTCGTAATATTTAACTATTTATTCTTCGTAATGAATTGCATAATTTGTATTCAAATACAAAATGGCCCATGCCGCCCAGGCCCCATACATTTTGAAAAAGAATAAATTTAGCAAATTCACCATATAGAGCTTTCTTAGAGCACAATGTAGAGATTTCGATTGCAGAAAAGGTGTACCGTCGACCCCCACAAGGGGTGGTGCTCCTTGACCCTGCACGGCCCCCTTGACCCCCACGGCCCGGCCTTAGACAGGTAGTTTCAATATCCTAGCTAATTTTTTTTTCTCCTTTTACTATGTGATATTGCTGTCAAGGGGGGAAAACAGGAATAAAAATGCCTTTGAATATGAGCATGGTTTTGCAGTTTTCTTTCTAGGACCCCAGAGCTTCCGGGGCCTAGGCGGAACCTGGACCCCGGCCTGAACACCCGGGCCAGATATTCTGCAAATTTCATAATTGTCCATACAATATTAACTGAGATCCAGCCTGGACAAGTCCCAATTCACAAAGATATGAAGGAAAAAAGGGTCATAGCTCTTGAAAATATATGCGAAATGCGGAGAAACGTCATGCTGCACAACTACAGGGCAATGACCACATATCCTGCAAATTCCCATGATTGTCCATACAATATTAACCGAGATCCAGCCCGGACAAGTCCCAATTCACAGAGATTTCAGGAACAAAGGGCCATAACTCTTGAAAATATAGGCGAAACAGGGAGAAACTTTATGTTGCACAACTGTGGGGCACTGACCACATATCATGCAAATTTCATACTTGTCCATACAATATTAACCAAGTTGCAGCCCGGACAAGTCCAATTCACAGAGATTTCAGAAAAAGGGGCATAACTCTTGAAAATTATACCGGAACTCGGAAATTAATTTTTTTTTACATTTTTAAACTAAAACTTACCTTACTGACATATGCGTTCCTGTGCAAACACAGATTAATAAGTGAAGAAATTAAAATAATAGCACAGTTCATTTCCCGCCTAATCACCCACGCCAGCACTCAATCACAATAGATTTCCACTTCTTACGCCTAGATGTAAAGATCCCAAGCGGGGAGGTCGGGTGGGACCATTACTCTGTCAGTAAGGTAAGTTTTAGTTTGAAAATGTAAAAATTACATGTTAATTTTTTATATTTTTTACACAGTAAAACTGACCTTACTGACATATGCGAGAATCCCATAGCAGGACGGCGGGAAGTCAAAGTGACAGCGACTAATGGCGTGAGGATTAGACGGAAGTCAGCATGAGACTTCATGCTGCCCATAAAACTTAAATAAGAATGGACTTCCATAAAGACTCAATAGTGACAGGGTCATATAACGGTATCGTAAACACTGTCCCTATAGTAAGCCCAGTCCTCTCAGGCTAATCGGTCCCGCCCACCCCTTTTTTTTGAAAGAAAAGTTTTTATGAGGAAACGTGTTCTGACTATTAAAAACCGATAAAAACACACAGGCCTCTAGTGTCTGTGTGCTGACCCGACCCCGGTGATCTGTTGCGCTGTCACCAGTGGTCCCAAGGAATACAGGTCGTCCTTGATGAGTGTCATATCCCTCAAGTAGTATGATGCGAAGGTTGTGTGGGATCTCCAGTAACAGGCCCTCATAATGTCGGTTCCAGACATGTTGGTCCATAGAGGCCAGGATGCCCCAAGCGCCCTGATCTCATGTGCAGAGACATTACACAACACAGCCTGCATCGATGACACTCCATCGTAGGCTAATCTAATAGTTTTGGAGAGCCATGAAGAGATAGTGTTCTTTGATATCTCTTGTTGGCTCCGGGGACAAAATATTAAACATTTATAAATAATGTTAGTGTTTGTTACCAAATCAAACCTGTTATCACTTAAATGCCAATATCCTCCATTTGGAGATCTCCTGCAAACAAAATTATCTCCCTTGATCGCTGCGTCGATCGTCCGCCAGGTGGCGTGCACTCCGCGCATGTCCATCACTCTTTTTCCCATGTTGAGCAAGACCTGTTTTGAGTCAAGGCCGAGCAAAGAGGGGAGGATGGGTTGGGCAAATCAACGTTGATAACAGGTTTGATTTGGTAACAAACACTAACATTATTTATAAACGTTTAATGTTTGTGTCCCAAATCTTCACCTGTTATCACTTAAATGCCAGACTCCCAACAGAGGAGGTTGGGTAGCCGGCCTTGTGACTTGCTTTTGGATTAAGCGGAGCACGCCTTGTTCTGATTTTGTAAATCTAATATGCCCAGTAATATCCTGATAATTCCCGTGTCGTATAGAGGCGTAGGGAGTTCGAGGTATTACAAGTAATGCGGCGAGAGGTGGACTCTGTTCCTACCCTTTGCTCGCATACTTGGCTAGATAATCAGATGCCATCGTGATGCCTTGAAGTCCCTTCGTCTCCGGCATGGTCTGTCCTCTATGCTTGTGGAATTGTCGGGATCTTGCTTGCTTGATCGGCGCCCCCCCCCCTTTTTTGATAGGAGTGGTAGACTATACCCTGGGCTGTAGCTATAGGTCCAGTGTAGTCATCCTATCTGTCTGTACAGACATGTCTGAAGATAGCAATCAGCATGAGTTGAATTGATCGTCCAAGCGCAGGTGTCAACAGTATCGTTCAACGATAAGTTTTCCCCAAAGTGGCCCGGACGTCACACTGGCTCTAATCTTGTGAGACGATGTCTCCATAAAGGAGAAGGAGCGTTGATGGCGAGTTGGTTAAACCAGTCGGCAGTCTTCTTCAACCCAGACAGTGATCATGGACTAGTGATGTCCGCTGATGGGTCTGTTAGAAGTGATGAGAGAGGAAGACAGCTGGAACCCCTTGTCGGTTCTATAAAGAGTGCTCCAGGCCTCTGGCTGGATATAAAAACCTCTTCTCCTCCAGCAGGTACACGAAATCTGTTAGCGCTGGAATCTGGTACAGTCTTTGGGCGTCTGGTCCCTGACGTGTGGAATCGTTCTAAATGACGAAATCCGGGATGGGATGAAAGGATCTGGTTGACCAGTCTGTCATCCCTGTCAAGGAACTAGGTTCTACTGCGCAATGCTCTGATTGCGTAGTGAAGACTGTCATGGAGCTGTCTTGCAGGACAGGATCTTGACTGCAGTTGGTAGAACTGGTTCGAATGGCAGGCGTAAGAATTACCTTGGGTGGTAATTGATGTGTTCGGCGAGACTGTAAGATGAAGACCATGGAAAGCCGAAATGCTGGAATGTAGTCGGTTCCGTGGGTGAACTTGACAACCCTGGATGATGCTGAGTGATACCCCTGTGTACTGCTTGACTGAGATTCCCTGCCCTGATACAGATGCAGAAGGAAAACCCAGCTGTTGCTGGAACAGAAACAGTGTTGGCCACAGGTCCTCTACTATAGTACATTCTCCGGGCTTGATGCGACTGTACAGTAAATAGTAGCTTGCTGCTGTCATTGTCTGTACAATTTGGTCCTGGAGAAAAACCCTGGTCTGCAAGGAAAATCTGGACCGTAGCAGACGTGGGGGTTCGGCCGTTGCGGGTCCCGGTGCCTCCGTGGAAAAGTGATCTTCCGGTTGTAGTACCTTGTAGGACTTGGAGGAAGCTGTCGGCGGGAACCCTGAAGTGATGTGAAACACATGGTGTTGTGACATGGTATTGCTGATACCGTGCTGTTAGGACCAGTGTCGATGTTTCTAGAAGACAGTGACTGGAATCTTGCTCTCCCCCAAACTTGACGCAACTGACGACCGTGCTGAACGTTCGTAATCAATGCTGATGTGTTGTACAACCGCAACCTCCAAGGGCAACCGCCATCTAGCGTAGATATCCCTAAGGAAGGTGATGCGTTGCTTGTCTATCGTGGTATCCATGTGATGTGTCGGCTATCTGTTGCCGGACTAATGGACCCCTCTAAGCTATGAATTCCGCATCGGTGAATGTGAACTTCTATGTGCTCGGTTGAAACTGACTCCGGCATCGCCACTCTGGAAGAGGGTGAAGATGTTCCGGGACGAGCATCCTTAGATTGCTTGTTCTTGCCCTCAGGATCAGCTGTAGTTGAGAAACTGTAATGAGGAGTACCTGGAGCTAGCCAAAACTGTGCTAGGTCCCGGGTGAGTAGTAGACTGTAGTTCCATCCAACGGACCTCTGGGTCATGGTGTTGATGGTCTGGTTCTCGGTGCAGGTTCCATATGCCGGAAACCTGCTTGCCGCTTGAATGTAGCCGTACTACATAATCCGTGGGGTCCCTGGAAATATCCCTGGACCGCCATGATCATCGAGGCGAAACTTGAAAAAGGCCTTTGGAAACGTCGAAAAGTGACGACAATCGGGAGTCGGAGTCCAACTCCTGTAGAGTCGAATATGCTCAGTAAGTGTCCGGTTCCGTCGTCTGGTCCGGTCTCTACTGTCATCCCGATGAATGCTGGAGTCCCAGGTTCTGTTCTGGAGTCCTAATCCGCATTCCGGATTAGAGATGACTTTATCCTCGTGTCCTATTCAGTGTCCGGGTCCGTGTTGACTTGGCCTTGGAAGGGACCTCAATGTGAAACTAGGCTTGCCCACTGTAGACTGGATGTCTCATCCCCAAGAAAAATGGGTTAAGTCAAAACCGACTAGCCGTTTCTCCCGAAATAGATTCCCCTGATCATGATGTCGGGTGGAGTCCTAGATTATCCGATGAGGAGTAGGATCCGGCTCTTAGAAGACTGAGGATGATCGTCAGATGAAGTGTCGGGACTTGGAGTAGACCTCACGTAAGGACTGACTTCTTCGACGCTGATTTTCTATATCATCAGGGTCGCCGTTCTACAATCAGGTGAGTGAAGACTCGAAGCTTGGGAAGGATGAAAGGATGACTAGTGGTTTGAAGGTGAAGCTTGAGAACCCTCAATTCTGACTGACGAGGTTGCCTCTGTCCCGGTCGGAAGATTCCCTCTTTACCTTGGAACTGTCCTTCCTTGTAAGGGAGAACACCACTCTGAGCATCTAGCTTGGGTTGTCCGAGTTCTGACAGGAGAAAACCTCCGTGGCGATCTCCTCTGTTAGAGTCGATAAGGCGCCGAAGAATTCCATCTTGGGCCGTGAAAAGGTCAAGGATCCCTCTATGCTTCACGTCTGGATCCTGAATCACCTTGGAAATAGCCGTCAGGAACCAATCAGAGTATGATGTAATTCTGTGTTGTGTCAGCATCATATCTTCCACAGCACAGGCTTGCCTCTGTTGAAGTACCCCCGCTGGTGTCCTCGTGAAGTTCAACAGTCTGTCAAGATCCGGTTCAGATTTCGGGCCCTGAACGGTGGATTGTCTCCGTGAAGAGTGTAAGCCTTGTAAGGACCGGGCTCCTGGAGAGAGAAAAAAAAAATAACCCTAGAGTGCGTCTATAACAATCCAAAAGTTACTGTCTTTCAAAACAGGTCTTGTCACCAAGACTGCAAAGGAAAAAGAGTGATGGACATGCGCGGAGTGCACGCCACCTGGCGGACGATCGACGCAGCGATCAAGGGAGATAATTTTGTTTGCAGGAGATCTCCAAATGGAGGATAATGGCATTTAAGTGATAACAGGTGAAGATTTGGGACACAAACGGTATAAATAATCGCCTTTGCCCAGCACGTAGTACTTTAGTGCGACTAATATATACAGTAAGGGCATGAACCGGACACATAAGATTGTCCGATTCTAAACCAGAGGAAAGGAAATCAGCTAAAGCTGGAACCCTAAAATCTCTAGAAGAACTGTCGTACAGAGATTGGTTCTTGGCAACAAACTCAGGAATGGTAGTAAGGACAACATAAGTCCATCGAGAGTCATGCCTAATTTCCGTAGCATCCAGAGCGTGTAGTTCTGACATGCGAGCCGCTAAAGCCAGGGCTAACAAAAACAATGTTTTGTAAGATAGGAATTTCAGATCGGCCGTAGTTATGGGTTCGAACGGATGTTCTGATAAACTCCGTAGAACTAATGCTAAATCCCATGTAGGAAGTTTTGGTACAGAAACAAGTCTATCAATCCTAAAAGATCTAACCAGAGATGTTAGATTAGGATCAGAAGCATGATTAACGCCCGTAGAAAGGTTAATAATCCTAGATAAAGCCAATCTGTAACCAGCCACTGTTGATGGGGCAAGACCCTTGTCCTGAAACAGGTATAACAAGAAATCTGCTATCTGCTGAACAGAGGCAGAACGGGCATCAATGTTTCTTGCAGAACACCACTCATGGAAGACCCTCCACTTTCCTTGATAGCAAGCGGATGTGGAGGATCGAGTGGAAGCGACCATTCTTCGCGAAGCTTCCCTAGAAAACCCAACCTCAGAGAGCTGATCCCTGAGCACTTGCAGGCGTGCAGATGGAATGTTTGTGGTGGAAAATTGCTGACTTCGGTTGACGAAGTAGTTATTCCCAAAGAGGTAGACGTCTTGGAACGTCTACCAGTAATTCCAGAAGGTCGGGAAACCACGGACGAGCTGGCCACCAAGGGACAATTAGATAAACGACACACGGATGCGCGCATATCTTTTGCAGAACTAGTGGCAGGATTGACGGGGGAGGATAAGCATAGGCTATTAGACCTGACCAATCCTGCAACAGTGCATCGACTCCCACTGCTTGTGGGTCCAGTACAGGTGACATATACAGAGGGAGTTGATGATTCAGGTGAGTAGCAAACAGATCTATCTGTGGTTGTGATTTGACGCAGAATGTCTGTGTGAAGCTGCCACTCCGTCGGTATAATCTGATGTTTTTTCGTCGGCTAGAACATTCAGATGTCCTGGTATGTGTCTGGCACGAAGTTCGATATCGTTCTGCCAGCACAGATGGTACAGAATCTCGGTCTGCTGCAGAAGCTTGGTTGACCGAGTTCCCCCCATCTTGTTGATGTAGGCTAAGACAGTTGTGTTGTCCGTAGCTACCAGAACCGACTGACCTTTGAGGTCGTGTATCAATGTGAGTATTGCCCGATTGACGGCAATGAACTCCAGAACATTGATATGGAATAACCTCTCCTGCGGAGTCCAAAAGCCTGATATCGACTTGGATCCGAGGTGTCATGCCATCCTTGCATCGAAGCATCCGTGAACAGCTGATGAGTAGCTTGAAACGGAAGTAGTGTTACACCAGGCATCACGTTAAGAGGGTCTAGCCACCATGATAGGTGATGTCTGACTTCCTCTGTGACAGGAATTTTGGGATTCCTGTGCATGTGTGCCAATGCTGATTTAAATAAATCATTAGTGGCCGTAACTGTAGGCCGATTACTGATGCAAACTGGATGGCAGTCAGCAAGAATGTCTGATGAACAAAAGTATGTCGTGACATATCTTGCGCCAACGAACTTCCGGTAGCAGAGAAATGACCAATTTGGTGTCTTACGCCACGCCTAGCAAGTTTCTGCTGTTGTGACGGCGTTATCTCCGATTTTTCCTCATGAGGGAGATAACCCAGTAGGTCGAGGATGTGCCATACAAATGTTGTATCGCATCGGAGTTGTTGTCTGCACATATTCCTGATAATGGAATTGTCTAGGTAAAAATGATATTTGATCCTTCGACTGTGCAGATATGCCGCCACTGGCTGAAATACCCTGGTAAAAACCCAAGGGGAACTGGCTAGACCGAAAGGCAGGACCTGGAATTTGAAACGGCGAGCGACAACCATAAATCTCAGGTACTTTTGGTAACTTGTATGAATCAGGATATGCAAGTAAGCGTCCCGAAGATCCAGGGAAGTTAACCATTCCCCTTGAACCAGAGCGGTCTTGATGGACCGGAAGGACTCCATCCGAAAGTGAGGGGGTTTCATCAGGAAGTCCTTGTTCAGCCTGCGCAGATTTATAATCATGCGCATTTCCGGTGTATCCTTCTTTGGCACAAGGAAAACCGGTGAATAGAACCCGGGGGACCGGTCGTTGACCGGAAGTTCTATTACAGCATGCTTCTGGATAAGCTTGTCCACAGAGGCCTGTGTTACCAGAAGATGTGCCTTCCGTATAGGTATACGGGAAGGCATTGGAGCAGCAGTAAGGGGTGGATCCATTGAAAATTCTAGGGGATAACCGTATCGAAGAGTACTGATTACCCACGGATCCATCCCTAATGTTTGCCAATTCCGCCAAAATCCTTGAAGTCGTCCCCCGACTGGGAGACTGGATTTTGGCGGGACCGGAAGTTGAGGCAATTCGTGGTCCCGCCATGTCATGAGATTGACATGGCCCGAATCGTCACCGGCCCTGCTGCTTTTTGCCACGACCTTTTCCTTTCCCTTTATAGTTGGGATTGGTCTGACCTTGCTCTTGTGGCATGCGACCCGCGGCTTGTGACTTCCCTTTTGGACCGGAAGCGGAAGTAGTCGGTCTAGGTTGCTTGGCTAGGGGACCGGAAGTTTCGGTAGAAACACGTTTCTCTGTCCCCGCATCACCCGCTCTAGGGGGAGGATTAGGCTTAGCCTTCTCCACCGTATCTCTTAGAGACGGGATAATGCCATTAAACAACAGCGAAGATGCTGGCGACTGCTCCTTCAATGTACGAATTACTATATCTGGAACATAGTTTCCCACTGATGGTAGGTAAGCCTGCCGTCTTAAATGGACAACCATCGCAGCATTGAATGCGGATAAAGCCATTGCATCAGCATTAGCTTTAAATAGCAGCCACGTTCTGAAGATCTGTCAGTAATTGTAACTCAAGGCTACTACTGGTTGCTAACTGTGAACGCAACAACCTGCTCAACACAGTGAGAAACCAGTCCATGTGTGAGGCTATGGCTACCCCTGTCGCGCAGCTTCTTCAATAATAGAAGATTGCCTATCAGTTAGCGGGATCGTGACCTTGGAAGGGACCTTATTGCCTTTACATATGTCGGCAAGATCAGGTTCCGGTTCCATGGCCTTAAAGTCATATGCCGAATCATGGATACCGTACGCTCTAGACGTAGGCTTCTCCACAGGAAGTGGTGCCGAAGCGGAAGCCGGTCTAAAAAGTGCATGTTTTTCCGTTCTTGTAAAACGTTCCTGCATTGTTTTAGGTTGAGCTAAAACCGTATCAAGAACGGAACATAATCCATGTATGGCATCTGACGCAGGAAGTGACGTCTGCTTGGATGGAGCCTCTGCCATAGTATGGAGGTGAGAGGACGTCGGCGGTGGGGGTCGTGACATATTAGGGTACAACTCATAGAGAGCTTAAAGTAACTCTGAATATGAACGCCTCTCCGGATCATGATCACGGTCATTATCCTCAGTGGATTGACGTAGTGCGTCCCCCTGACGTCTCATCGATGGGTTGATAGATAAATCAATCGGGACAGACGATGCTGCGTCGGAACCGGAGTTGGAACCTGAACAGTACCGGAAGCGGAAGTCGAAAGTTGCCGGAACTGATCTAGCTCAGCTGCCTGTTGTTCCATCCTTTGCAGGATAACAGCAGACAAAGAACCATCATGAACCGGAACTCCCGTATTGATTTGTGGACTATTGGAGACCCGCCTATAAGGGGATGCAATAGGTCTACCCCATTGCATTTCCAGATGAACCGGAAGTCTCCACCCACCGGGATTTGTCACAACAGATCTTCTTATAGTGGGCCGGAAGGAAGAAAAGTCCTAACCGGAACCCCAGAGTTAACCATACCGGAACCCGTAGGTAACCGGAAATGGCTGACAGGAAGTGGATAATGAGCCTTATGTGGGTTTATGACACCCGAATCAGAACCATTCTCTGTCATAACCTGTTGTGACTGGAACAATCCCATTGTGTTTCTATTAATGCCATGGGACGCTAAGTGTGAAACTGGTATTGTTCCTGCAGAACAATAACCTCGACCCCCGGCGCTTGTCAACCCTAAGGTATTCAATTGCGGGAGGCTTAATCCTACCCGGCCTTGTGTGATAACGCCCGTATCTGGGGTATTACGCAAGGTCGTGGAGTTAACTCCTGGTAGGACCATGGATATATTGTCTCTATATCCACCAGAGGTTCTGCCTGCTGTGCTGAAATCCACAATTTCTGGTGCTAAACCAGAATTTGTTGCAGCACTACTTACCAAGCCTAAAGCTGCCCCTGGAGCAACAGGGAGAGAAGAAGTTGGTCCCCGACCAACAAACAAACACCTGGGAATTATACGATATCGGGATATTCCAAGCGGGAGTCCCATTAGCGATATCATTCCCAACAGCACCGACGGGTGTACATACGACGTCACCACTCCTTACATATGGAGTAATAGTGGTCCTCATTCGGATTGCGTGTCGGTTTCCATGGGGGACACACTTCCGGGTAGATCTAGTTCCACTGTTACCTCGGCTGATTCTCCCGTACCTTCGTCTAGAACGGAACCCAGTACCTTTACCTGTTTCTTCTTTTTACCTGTGGATAAATCAGAAACATTAAACATTTATAAATAATGTTGGTGTTTGTTATCAAATCAAACCTGTTATCACTTAAATGCCATATTCCTCCATTTGGAGATCTCCTGCAAACAAAATTATCTCCCCTGATCGCTGCGTCGATCGTCCGCCAGGTGGCATGCTCTCCGCGCATGTCCTTCCTCTTTTTCCCATGCTGTGCAAGACCTGTTTTGAGTCAAGGCCGAGCAAAGGAGGATGGGTTGGGCAAATCAACGTTGATAACAGGTTTGATTTGATAACAAACACCAACATTATTTATAAATGTTTAATGTTTGTGTCTCAAATCTTCACCTGTTATCACCTAAATGCCAGACTCCCAACAGAGGAGGTTGGGTAGCCGGCCTTGTGACTTGCTTTTGGATTAAGCGGAGCACGCCTTGTTCTGATTTTGTAAATCTAATATGCCCAGTAATATCCTGATAATTCCCGTGTCGTATAGAGGTGTACGGAGTTCGAGGTATTACAAGTAATGTGGCGAGAGGTGGACTCTGTTCCTACCCTTTGCTCGCATACTTGGCTAGATAATCAGATGCCATCGTGATGCCTTGAAGTCCCTTCGTCTCCGGCATGGTCTGTCTTCTATGCTTGTGGAATTGTCGAGATCTAACTTGCTTGAGCGGCGCCCCCCCCCCTTTTTTGATAGGAGTGGTAGACTATACCCTGGGCTGTAGCTATAGGTCCAGTGTAGTCGTCCTATCTGTCTGTACAGACATGTCTGAAGATAGCAATCAGCATGAGTTGAATTGATCGTCCAAGCGCAGGTGTCAACAGTATCGTTCAACGATAAGTTTTCCCCCAAAGTGGCCCGGACGTCACACTGGCTCTAATCTTGTGAGACGATGTCTCCATAAAGGAGAAGGAGCGTTGATGGCGAGTTGGTTAAACCAGTCGGCAGTCTTCTTCAACCCAGACGGTGATCATGAACTAGTGATGTCCGCTGATGGGTCTGTTGGAAGTGATGAGAGAGGAAGACAGCTGGAACCCCTTGTCGGTTCTATAAAGAGTGCTCCAGGCCTCTGACTGGATATAAAAAACCTCTTCTCCTCCAGCAGGTACACAAAATCTGTTAGCGCTGGAATCTGGTACAGTCTTTGGACGTCTGGTCCCTGACGTGTGGAATCGTTCTAAATGACGAAATCCGGGATGGGATGAAAGGATCTGGTTGACCAGTCTCTCATCCCTGTCAAGGAACTAGGTTCTACTGTGCAATGCTCTGATTGCGTAGTGAAGACTGTCATGGAGCTGTCTTGTAGGACAGGATCTTGACTGCAGTTGGTAGAACTGGTTTGAATGACAGGCGCAAGAATGCCCTAGTACCACATCCAGGTCTTCTTGGGTGGTAATTGATGTGTTCGGCGAGACTGTAAGGTGAAGACCATGGAAAGCCGAAATGCTGGAATGTAGTCGATTCCGTGGGTGAACTTGACAACCCTGGATGATGCTGAGCGATACCCCTGTGTACTGCTTGACTGAGATTCCCTGTCCTGTACAGATGCAGAAGGAAAAACCAGCTGTTGCTGGAACAGAAACAGTGTTGGCCACAGGTCCTCTACTATAGTACATTCTCCGGGCTTGATGCGACTGTACAGTAAATAGTAGCTTGCTGCTGTCATTGTATGTACAATTTGTCCTGGAGAAAAACCCTGGTCTGCAAGGAAATTCTGGACCGTAGCAGACGTGGGGGTTCGGCCGTTGCGGGTCCCGGTGCCTCCGTGGAAAAATGATCTTCCGGTTGTAGTACCCTGTAGGACTTGGAGGAAGCTGTCGGCGGAAACCCTGAAGTGATGTGAAACACATGGTGTTGTGACATGGTATTGCTGATACCGTGCTGCTAGAACCAGTGTTGGTGTTTCTAGAAGACAGTGACTGGAATCTTGCTCCCCCCCAAACTTGACGCAACTGACGACCGTACTGAATGTTCGTAATCAATGCTGATGTGTTGTACAACCGCAACCTCCAAGGGGGACCACCTTCTTAGCGTAGATATCCCTAAGGAAGATGATGCGTTGCTTGTCTATCGTGGTATCCATGTGATGTGTCGGCTATCTGTTGCCGGACTAATGGACCCCTCTAAGCTATGAATTCCGCATCGGTGAATGTGAACTTCTATGTGCTCGGTTGAAACTGAATCCGGCATCGCCACTCTGGAAGGGGGTGAAGATGTTCCGGGGCGAGCATCCTTAGATTGCTTGTTCTTGCCCTCAGGAGCAGTTGTAGTTGAGAAACTGTAATGAGGAGTACCTGGAGCTAGCCAAAACTGTGCTAGGTCCCGGGTGAGTAGTAGACTGTAGTTCCATCCAACGGACCTCTGGGTCATGGTGTTGATGGTCTGGTGCTCGGTGCAGGTTCCATATGCCGGAAATCTGCTTGCCGCTTGAATGTAGCCGTACTACATAATCCGTGGGGTCCCTGGAAATATCCCTGGACTGCCATGATCATCGAGGCGAAACTCGAAAAAGGCCTCTGGAAACGCCGAAAGTGACGACAATCGGGAGTCGGAGTCCAACTCCTGTAGAGTCGAATATGCTCAGTAAGTGTCCGGCTCCGTTGTCTGGTCCGGTCTCTACTGTCATCCCGCTGAATGCTGGAGTCCCAGGTTCTGTTCTGGAGTCCTAATTCGCATTCCGGATTAGAGATGACTTTATCCTCGTGTCCTATTCCAGTGTCCTATTCCAGTGTCAGGGTCCGTGTTGACTTGGCCTTGGAAGGGACCTCAATCTGAAACTAGGCTTGCCCACTGTAGACTGGATGTCTCACCCCAAAGAAAAACGGGTTAAGTCAAAACCGAATAGCCGTTTCTCCCGAAATAGATTCCCTTGATCATGATCTCGGGTGTAGGTGGAGTCCTAGATTATCCGATGAGGAGTAGGATCCGGCTCTTAGAAGACTGAGGATGATCGTCAGATGAAGTGTCGGGACTTGGAGTAGACCTCACGTAAGGACTGACTTCTTCGACGAAAACTTGACAGAGGGTGACGCTGATCTTCTATATCATCAGGGTCGACCGTTCTACAATCAGGTGAGTGAAGACTCGAAGCTTGGGAAGGATGAAAGGATGACTAGTGGTTTGAAGGTGAAGCTTGAGAACCATCAATTCTGACTGACGAGGTTGCCTCTGTCCCGGTCGGAAGATTCCCTCTTTACCCTGGAACTGTCCTTTCTTGTAAGGGCGAACACCACTCTGAGCATCTAGCTTGGGTTGTCCGAGTTCTGACAGGAGAAACCTCCGTGGCGACCTCCTCTGTTAGAGTCGATAAGGCGCCGAGGAAATCCATCTTGGGCCGTGAAAAGGTCAAGGATCCATCTTATGCTTCATGTCTGGATCCTGAATCACCTTGGAAATAGCCGTCAGGAACCAATCAGAGTATGATGTAATTCTGTGTTGTGTCAGCATCATATCTTCCACAGCACAGGCTTGCTTCTGTTGAAGTACCCCCGCTGGTGTCCTCGTGAAGTTCAACAGTCTGTCAAGATCCGGTTCAGACTTCGGGCCCTGAACGGTGGATTGTCTCCGTGAAGAGTGTAAGTCTTGTAAGGACCGGGCTTCTGGAGAGATGACGAAGTCTCCAATTGTCGATCCAGTGCGTCGTATAGGTTGGCTGATACTGGAGATGGTGCGCAGGTTGGCGCAGCTTCCTCCTCAGAAGGTTTGTTAAAACCGTAAAGAGATGCCGTAGTAAGTTTTCTCCGTTCCCGGCGGGGTCATCAGGCTGCTTGTCATCGCCGACCACCGGTCTGGGCATCTCTGGAGCCAACGTGTGTACCGCTGCTATCCTGGCTTTGAAGGGTAGCATGTCTTATTCTTCTACCTCCGCCTGACGTAGGAGGTGAATCTGTATGAGATGAGGATGCCGAGGAAGTGGAACATCGTGCGTGATCCTCATAGTCCGAGTCTGAGTCTGGTCGAGTCCCGTGCAGGATTCGAACCAGCGACCCCAGAGTCAGGCACCTAATTGCCAGCACTGTATGTCGGGGATCTAAATCACTCGGCCAACGGGCCTCCCACCGTTGCTAGAAGAATGGGTCGTGTCATCTCACGGGTCTCCGATGAAGGAACCTCTACCCCGGTAAGGGGCTGTGTAGCCGGGAGATGACTGTGCTTCTTGACCAGGCTTGCCTTGGAAGGTACCCCTGGAGCAGAAGTCTGTTCCTTGGGGGCAGGTCCAGAATGGTGATCTACGAGTCCCTGTTCATCTCTGGACTTCCGTTTTATCCCGATGCTCCGGGCTACGGTGATGGTGGGTAGACGTCCGCTCCTCGCCATCAGTGCTTGTTAATGGGAAATCGGTGAACGGCTTCTCCCTCGTCTGTTGTAAGGTCGCTCCGGGGTATGGTCCCTATGGTACCGACTCCGGTAGGCTGGACTAGGTGAAGGGGTCTGACGTCTAGGACAGTCCCTCTCCCGATGATG
>JAVTVY010057104.1:0-31271 GCA_036873755.1 Hanleya hanleyi | reverse complement strand
CCAATTCCAAATATATGTGTTGTTGAATGTGTTACTGCGTAAGGGTACAGAAGAAACTGCGTACAGATGATCCAGATGGTTACAGGTTGCAGGTGAGTAAGAATGGCTGTTGAATTTCACACTATCTGCTGACTGATATTCCCCGAAACTTAAGGTTTTAAAATCAGCGGTCACATCATGTAATTAACTTTTGTTTCCAACCAAACCCCCCCCCCCAAAAAAAAATTTAAATTGAAAATTCAGTAGATTATAGACTGGGATATAAGTCATATAAGAGAAGAGAGAGCGGAGAGACATGGGACGGGGTTCCGGTACGTCATCATCTAGAAATGAATCAGGTACACGTTTGTGAGCAAGTGATGCACACTTCCTCCCTGTCAATATTGTGGGGTGTCAGGTGTTTAAGTTTATGTTTGTTTTATATTTTAGGGTAAAAAAAATCTTCTTTATTTTTCGATCTCACGATGATTCACCTCTGGGTACCAAGTGTTCGAATTAAGAAATACTGTTTTCATAGGCGTGCTCATTGGTTATTTAACGCACAGTTAGTGGGGGAAGTTTATATTTTATAATTTATAAACTTCCTCCCACTAACCGGGCGTAAAATAACCATTGAACACGCCTATGAAAACATTATTTCTATTCTATTGCACTACCAAAATTGATTATCAACAAAGGTTATAATGAAAGGTTGAAAACATAATTTAAACTTTGACAAACTTTCTCCCCTTTCTTGCAAAAAACTTTGACAACCTTTCTCCCCTTTCTTGCAAAGAACTCTTCCACTGATATTGGCACGATGCTCCCGTCTCGGTTGGCATCGTGCCAATGTCAATGGACGAGTTTATAAGGTCTCTCAAATGGAGAGTTATTCTGTCAGCTGAGCCATGATTCTGTGAGAATTCTTGGATTTATGTCTATCTGTGTCACTTCGTACTTCCAAGTGTGGTGACAAGTGTACCAACTGGAAATAGTGTTCCACTTCTTCTCCTCTCTCCCTACTTCTACCGAAATGGTGGAAATGTATGTCCCACATTTTGTTTTCGGAAGATAAATTCGCCAATTTGAACAGTTCTCCGGCATAGAAAAATGAAATATATTTGATCATAATGTTTTATTTAATATTTCTGCGGTTTGCCCCGACTCACTCGCTCAATTATCTAATGACCAAAATAGAAAATTGTATATTTTTAGTGAAATTTCGTTTGCCGAAATAGAGTATGCCATCCTGAATTTGAAATTATATTGAACAAATTATGTTATAAATAGCAATATGCGTAAGATTCACTTTGGCACGAAAATATCTGCCTTAGTTTTGATACAGAAACGCGCTTTGAGAGTAATAAATTAATCTAAAAAACTAGATCATACTGTACCGTTATTTACAGAACTGAAAATTCTACAATTATGTAAAGTAGTACAGTAAGGTGAAAAATGGTCGTATTTTCCAGGGAGGTAACTCTTGATGCCCTTGATTCCAGGTTATAGTATAGGAAGCGGCCATGCGCGGCCTTTCACCTCTGAGGCCGTCAAGGCCGCTTGGCTGGGTGCCAAGTTTTGACCACTATAGGTCTGCCAACCTTTGACCTTGAATTCCTCCGCGGTGGTGCGGTCACGGGAGAAAGCCTCCGCGGAAAGAAAGTAGTCCCCAGAATTCAAATACGTTGCATGGTCCGATTGGGTCGTATGAGGTATCAATATGAAGCATTCGTGAAGGGGCATCTGATGGGCTGGGTGTGGGGGTTGAAATATCGTCATTCTGCGCATGCGCGGTGGACAAAGTGTATGGAAATAGACGTTTTTGGATATAGGGGAGCCCTATATTGGTCCGATTGGGTCGAGTGAGATATCAGTGTGAAACCTATGTGAGGGGACATCCGATGGGCTGGGTGTGGGGTTGAAATATCGGCACTCTGCGCATGCGCAGTAGACAGAGTATGGAAATAGACGTTTTCGGGTCTTTGTGTGCCACTAGTGGTCCTATGGAGTCGTATGAGGTATCAGTGTGAAGCCTATGTGAGGGGGCATCCGCCTGGACTAGTGCCTCGGCCGTTGTCAACATTCTGCGCATGCGCAGACAGGCAATTGTGGGAAAAGGGTATGGAGATAGACGTTTTGGGATCTATGTGAGCCCCTAGTGGGCCGATGGAGTTGAGTGAGGTATCAATGTGAAGCCCATGTGAGGGGGCATCTGCCTGGACTAGTGTCTCGGTCGTTGTCAACATTCTGCGCATGCGCAGACAGGGAATTGTGGGAAAAGGGTATGAAAATAGACGTTTTCGGGTCTAGGTGGGCCGCTCGTGGCCTTATGGACTCGTATGAGGTATCAATGTGAAGCATTCGTGAAGGAGCATCCGACGGGGTGGGTGAGACGTGGAACTGACGTCATTCTGCGCATGCGCAGTAGACCAAGAGTATGGAAATAGACGTTTTGGGATCTAGGGGAGCCCCTAGTGAGCCGATTGGGTCGAGTGAGGTATCAATGTGAAGCCTATGTGAGGGAGCATCCGCCTGGACTAGCGTCCCGTCCGTGTTTGACATTCTGCGCATGCGCAGACAGGTAATTGTGAGAAAAAGGGTATGGAAATAGACGTTTTCGGGTCTAGGGGGGCTACTATGGGTCCGATGGAGTCGTATGAGGTCTTATTTTGAAGCTCTCGTGAAGGGGCAGCCCCCTGGACTAGAGTGTCGTCCGTGTTCAACATTCTACGCATGCGCAAACAGGGAATTGTGGGAAAAGAGTATGGAAATAGGCGTTTTGGGGTCTAAGTGGACTACTATGTGCCCGCTGGAGTCGTATGAGGTCTTATTTTCAAGCCCTCCTGAGGGAGCATCCGTCTAGACGCCTGGCTCGTTCGTGTTCAAGAGTCTACGCATGCGCATTCTGGTCGTAGTATAGAAATATACACATGGGAGTGTGTTTGGGGTACTCAACCCCTATTGGTCCATGGTTGTGGTTTGGTGGTGTGGGTTCTGCGCAAGTGTGTGTGACGTCACTTCGGGTTTCACTAAAACTACCTCCGAACACAGAAGAGTTCCAATTTTTCCTTATACCTTATGCATGTACTTTCAACATCCGGGTTTCCCACCGCCTGTATGGAATGCATGTATCCCGTAATGCCAACTCTTAACCTAGATCAAAACATGTACTTGGTATGTGGGCTGATTTCATTGGCTCTATTTTACTGCAGTGCTCTTGCATTGTTTTCTAGGCATTGATGGGTTACATTTTGATCCCATCCTAGGCCACTGATTGGCTATTTTTCTAAGCCCATTCATGGACTGAATCCCCACATGTCCCACATGGAGCATTATACTCACACAGAAAACACACACGGCAGGGTTTTGAGATCTCTTTTTTTTTATTCAGTGAACAACAACAATGTGAAAACAACCACGTGAAAAAACTGAAGCCCAGAACAGGGGGCTTTACGTGAAAACATTTAAGCCCAGAACGGGACTTGTACATTGAAATGAACGGCAGCCCAGTCATATACGAGAACATCTCGGTCCTCGGCCTTGGGGTACTCGTCAAACATGTGGACGATCGTCTGTATGGAATGTCCCCGATATTGATAGTACAGGTAAAACAAGCAATATGGTCCGCACACACTGCTGGTCAGGCTTTGCAACGTTTTGGTATTCCAACACCACGTCTCTGTGCCTTGATCCATGAAGTCTGTTAAATCGGGATGGAGGGGTGGTAGGCCGTACGGGTCAAAGTATTCGCCCTGCTCTTCTGTCAAGTACACGGCCACCCAGTGTTGACCGGGCCGATTCATCGGGTCTGTATTCAGGACGTAAGCAGCAGGATACACACGGGCTAATGGGAACACATCTCGGGCGAACACTCCTTGAAAGACCATGCGTGTCCCTGGGTCATTCTCCAGCACGGTGCGTATCTGGTCTGTATCCATGTTAGGTGGCAAAGTCACACAGGACGTTACGGCTTTTATCGATTTGAATAATGTTGTCAAACTCAGCGTAGCAAATCACATTGATGGTTTTCGGTAAAGGTGTCCCGAAATGCAGTTCGAAGCGTAAGTTGCCTTTCTTGACGAGACTCAGTTGATTGTCGTTGTCTAAGGTGGGGGTCAGATCGAAACAGAACAATGTGTATCCTTTGCCCAAATCGTCTCGACTGATGATATTTCCCTCGTCTTGGTTGATTTGACCAGTTGCTGTGAAGAGGTTCAGATAGCTCCGGATGTAATTGGCCGTTCCGATGTTAGGTTGTAAGGGTCGTGCCGGTACCTGTTGACCATCCACATGCAGGGCCACGAAATTGATGTTGAACGCTTTTAGGTTGAACGGATTCCTCGAGAGTGTCCCATTATAACTGACGTTCTCCACACAGGCTAGGGTTAAACGCTTGGGCAAATCCTCCAGGAACAGGTTTTCTTGATTGACAATCATGTTCCCTTTAGGGACGGAAAAGACCTTGGTCTGTACTCGTCGAATCGGGTACTGGCTGATTTTTTCTCCAAGGCTCTGATGTGCCCCAACTGTACACCTGGGCTCGGTTTCACTTTGCGTACAAACAGACTGGCCTCTTGGATGACAATGTTATACTCGAGGTCCTCACTCGGGGCCATCAAGGCAAACGCAGGCGTTGCGCGCACTAGTCGTATTTTGAAAGCTACCACATTCAAGAGGTATCGGTCCTGCATGAATAAGTCCGCATGCAGACGTCCCATCATATCGACCGAGTGACTCTCTGCTGTGACATCCACTCTCTCCGTATAGCCGTCATTATCGGGACTCGCTTCCATCTTGCCTGAGGTATCTCAGTAGAACAACGGGGCTGTCAAATACGAGTTTTTAGCGTCACGCCCGTAGGATAACAGTGTTTCGATGTAGGCTCGGTACGGATACGTGTTCGTTGAGGCGCTCACCAGTTTATCACTGAGGGCTATATCCACTTGCTGGAATAGCGAATGAAGCCAGAGATTCACTGGACCCACGGGTGCATCTGCTTTGAGGACAGACCCATCTTTATTGGTGATTTTAACTTTCACGTACAGGTACGTATGGGCTAAATCCAGGTGCTTGGTCTCGGTGGTGCGGGTCTTTTATTCCCTACGGTGCGTTGTGCTTTGGCGACCAAGAACGCCTCCTGCTTCTTTGGCTCGGCTTTTCAGCGCTCCTTTGGGTGCCGCATCGCCCAAGACATCACCCGCGACTTGCAGTCCACTGCCTACCGCTTGTTTGCCGATTGCTTTGACCCCACGCGTCACCAAGGGCAGGAACGTTTTGACGATGCTCCCGAGTATGTTCCCCAGCCCGTGTCCTCGTTGCATGCGTGTACCTGCGAAGACCGGGAAGCTACCCCCGGCCTGTTGGGCATAATAGTCCATATAGCTGCGTGCATCACACTCGTAAGGCACCTTCATTATGCAAAGTGAACCGCTCGGACATGACGGAAATGAAGTGTCAGCACCACTTTCCCACGCTCGAATGCGATCGGTTGACCGGTGTCGTCTCTTATATCGATGACGATGGAGCTAATATCGGTCTGACTGACCGGTAGATAAACGATGTGCCTGAAACTGTGGGTGACTTGAGCTCCATACTTGCCTTTCACCGGGCAGACGCGTAGTAGAGGTACGTTGCTGTCTCCGACAATGTGTGCATCGATCACGTCTGAGTAGATGTACAGGCCATACATACCACCACGCCATACATCGGGATGTGGCCTGTCTCGCCGGTGGGGCCAGCGTACCCCTGTAGATCGAAACCCAGCATTTGCTGTAGGGTAGGACTGATTTCAACACTCACGTTGGGGCTGAGAGTGAGACTGGCCTTGTCGTTGTGTGCGTTGTAATCGAAGTCCACATGATTTTTGAAGGGGAACGTTTCTAAGGGTTGTGAAGTATTCGTGACGTCCCGTAGAGACTTATAATGCATCAGACTTCTCAGCCCATCCATGAACTCCTTGGCAGTATCGTATTGACCTTCGGGTAGGGTGAGTCGGGTTTCTTGTCCTTCGTAGGTCACCTCGTACCACACGTCACCACCTCGCACGTTGTACCACGAGTAAGGGTATTGGATATCCACGAGTCCACATTCCCAGCGTCCAGGTAAATGCAACGGTTGCGGTAACTGGGTCACGTACTTGGTCAAGGTGTTGTCAGGAAACACATCAGCCGAGCTGTTACTGGGTAGGGTGAGGTAAAACATGACGTCTGAGCTTTTCTGCTGCTGCTGTTGGTTTTAATACTTCTCCCAGCCCTTGGGCGCTAATCGTCGTGATGGTCGCGGTGACTTAGATCTTGGTGGTTGCAGGGGATGGCGTGGTAAAAGGGACGAAAAAGTAGGTGCCCGCCGTGGTGGTACTATGGGGGGAGACTCCGGTTCCCACTCGGCTTCCCAAGAAGGTTGTGGAGTCTGTCGTTGTGCCTGCACCGGCGATTCACGCTGCATCCAGGCCCAGCGCTGGGGGTTCCCCACCAATTCTTGTGGTACATGCATGTCTTTCAAGCCTTGAGCGAAGACCTCCCATCCTCGAGGATTCGTGTGCGATCTGCGTTGACGCATCAAGTCAGTCACTAAATCCGTCATGTGGGTACCGGGGACCACCTGATTCTGTACCAGTAGTTCACCTTTATCATTCCAAGTCCTGTTAGGATTCTGTTTCATCCGTTGTAATACCAGGCCAGCTTGTTTCTTGAACGATGTGGTACCCCTGGTGATGGCGGCTGTTGGGGCGGTGCTGAGGTTGGTGGTTGTGGTGGTGCTGCTGGGGTAGAGAGGGTTTTGTATTGGTCCATGAACGTTATGTACCGCTGAAGCGTTTCATTGTACCTGCTGTACTTTCTCACTGTCGCTTAACCCCGGTCGTTGTAAGATCTGACGCGTCTCTTCATCGAGTGTGTTTATCGTCTTCACCGTAGAGGTTACGGGGTACGGTGATTGGAGGTTTTGAAGGAGCCGAGGTTCGACGAGGACCATTTTTTTCGTGTGGTTCATTGTCGGCCGAACAGTTCACCCAATACTGGACCCAACACGGAAGCCGCCAACGGTGCTAAAATGGCCCCGAGAAAGCCGCCTTTCTGTAACACCTTTTTCTTTTGTGTTTGAGAGACTCGCTTCTGGACTAAGGTTCGCAGACCTGTCTTATGCTTGGCCAACTTCGCCTTCTGGGCCGGAGTCAGTGGTACGTTGCCTTTTAAGATACTGAGTCCAATCTCACACAGACAGCACACGAGAGCAGGGTCTGCGCTGCGTACAATGGTTCGAACCAACTCGGGTGGGGCCGTCTCCAATACACGGAGCGTCTGAACATGCTTCCGTACTCGAGCAGACATCATGTACAACTGAAGCTAGAACCCACAACCCTGCCCTTTTTAACTACCTACCTCGTGAATATTGAACAGAGACAAAAGTCAACCATGATGTGGTATTAATTCTTTTATTATCCCCATCATCAAACACACACCCCGGCTGGGGGGACCCCACTGTGGGTGTGTTTACATTATTTTTGCATGTACACGTGGTGGGTCTCTCCGGGAAAGATACCGGTCCGTAGTCGAAGGTGGTCGGGGGTAGCTTGCTTCAGATCGAAGAGCATATACCCGTGCTGAGGGGTTGTGGCATCTTCAAAGGCTTCCAACGCAAACGCAGTGCGTCCAGGGTACATCTGTCTCGCCAGGTGCAGCACTTGAGTGGTATCTCTCGGGTGTTTGAAGACCACCAGGTAGTGGGCAGTTAAGCTGATGTTCCAATGTTCTTTGTTTTTACTGAACAGATTCTGCACAATGTAGATGATGCTGAGACGTCGATGATGGCTGCCTTTGGTAAAGAGTTGGGTGACCCGCGCATCCGTCTCCGCCATGACATCATCCAGAACCACCAAGGTGTCCGGTTCCAAATCGGTCAGGTTGGGTAGCCCTTCCACGAACGTGATGTGGGGCATTGCTGCGTACGCTGCCTGCCATTCTCCGTAACACCATACGACTCGGGCAATGGGTGGAGTAATCATGCTGTCGGCGTGTTCGAGGAGCTTCCTGACGAAGTGCGTTTTGCCGGAACCCGTCGGCCCTGCGATGACGCAGGTGAAGGGGTGTTGCCACCGAGGGTCCATGGTTGGAGGTGTATCCGCTGTCGTGGTAACCCACTCTTGTAAATTTGTAGGTGTTGACTCTATACTCGATGTAGCCTGTACACGGGGTGTGGTGGTGGTGATGACTGGGCTCGTTTCGGTCACGAGGTTGACTGGTGCTATCTGTAGACTGGTTTGACTGGCGGCTGGTGGTTGTGTCTTTGGTGAGATGAGTAGAGTGCTGAGATAGGCTACGTCGTAAAACACACATCCGTACAACACACTCAGCAGGGTTAGCAATATCACTACAAAGCCCACTTGTGCTTTGCGCGTTTTGGGGGACGCTGTGTTCAGAGACGATTGCACTGTGTTCATGGTCGAACGTGGAATGCAGGATGATGGCGGTGGTGTCTGGTTTTAGAGTCGTTTCACCTGGTTGGCCGCGACCCAGGAATTGAAGGAACTGGGCCAGCCTTGCCATTTGACGAAATAAAATTGGATGCCACGTCGACGTTCGGTATTTAGGATGCGTTCCACCGTATAGTAGCCTTGCTTTGTTTTTACGACAGGTTGTAATTCCAGCTCGTAAAACGTCCCTAGCAACGGTTCCCCTTGAAGATCTTCCAGTTCATAGACTCGCCGCTGTCGGGGTAGGCGCCGTTTAATCAGGAAGTGCTCATCGCTCCAGTTGGGCAAGTCACCTTTCTCGAACTTGCCCTTGACTGATCCGTACAGGGTCCCCGACCTTGAACTCCTTCTTCGGTGTTCGCTGTGATTGTATGGGATACAAGACACGCCGGACTTGGGCTTCATTGCGTTGAATCACGGTAATGGGGGCTCTCTGTATACTCCGGCGATAGGCTCGATTGTAACCACGCTTGGGGAGAACATCGATGTACCGCCTTGTATTCTTATAGGTGAAATATTTATACATGCGGCCTTTGAATGTTCTGTTGAACCTTTCCACAACGGAAGCCTTGGTCTCGTTGTAGGTGTGAAAGAAGAAGACCTTCTGTTTCTTGAGAAAGGCTTGGAACGGTCTGTTGAGGAATTCCGCAAATACAAGGGTTTGCGCCCGGTCTTGAAGATGTCTTTGAACGCCGCTGTGAGATTCGCCCCCGTTTTCGTCCGTATAGGTACCACCCACGCATACTTTGACAGGATATCGATGCACGTCAAGATATACCGATTCCCATCATTGTGGTTGGCAAAGGCGCTCATATCGACCAAATCCGCTTGCCATTGGGCATCTAGTCCTCCCACGATGGCACGGTTCCGTGAAAAATGGCGGCGGGCAGCTCGATGTAAGGTATAGGTGTCTTGTTCTTTTAACCAATCTCGGACTTGGGCACATTGTATCCCCTGGGGTTTGGCCGCTCGGTAGAGAGCCGACAATGCACTATTGGCCGCCGGACTGTCGGGACTGTAGTATAAGTTATCCAACACCTTCTCCCAGCGCTTCATGGTGACAAAATGATAATGGACCGGAGAGCATGGTTTATTTATAACGAAGTCTGATATTCGGGTTCTACCACCGTTGTATATATCCTAGAGTCTAGCCGGATAATCAATGGTCTCATCGTCTGGTTCATTGGTAGAAATTTGTTCATTGGGATTCACATTGTCCATGGTGAATGACCAGTCCAAATCGTCTGATGACCACTTGATAAGCACTTGGTCCACATCTGCCACCGCATCTTCCAATGCAGACCATAGAACTGGGTGAAGGGTAAAATGCACTGTACCACCATCTAGTCGAGCCAATTGAGCAAAGAAGTGGGCGCGTCGGACGTACACATCGTGACACAAGTGGATGAGGTCGCCGTCCAGTTCACCAGACAACACCCGTTTTAATTTGATCCAGCCCGCCCGGGACAGACGAATGTGAGCCGGGCACGGTTGTGTAGGGTTCGCATCACAAATGTCTCCCACCTCCTCCATGATATCGACCTTATCCGCATAGACGGGCAGGAAGACCTCGGGTGTCAAGCTGAGAAACGCCTGTATTATATGCTCCGTCATAGTCAGTGCTTGAATGGTACAAGATTTGACGGTCTCTCGTATTTATAGGGAAGAAAAGTTTATGACGTCAGAACATGGTGTATTATGGGCTTGCCACATGAAACGTACACCCCAAATTGTCTGTGAATATCTGGCGCTGGGGTCACAGTTCCTTTCTGGCTGCTTTCATTTGGGTTCCGATGCCGTACCGGCCTGCGTTGTATGGATGCAATTCTCACTGGGCTGACTGAGTGTAGCCGGATAATCAATGGCATCGTCGCCTGGTTCATTGCTAGGTTTGATCATTTGTTCATTGGGTTCTGCTGCCGCTTCACTCAGGTCACGAGCCCACCCCAACTGATGAGCTGACCGCTCGTCCGGTGTAAACAGCTGGTCCACAATAGGGAAGAAGAGTCCACGGTGTACGTAGATGGCATTGTCTATGTGGATGAGCTTTCCGTCGAGCTCACCGCTCAACACCCGTTTAAATCTGGTCCAGCCGTCCCGGTGTAGCGTAACCGTATTCGATACGGTCTCAGCGCGCGACCAGCAAACATCTCCACGGTCTTCAACGATGGTGACTTTATCTTCATAGACGTGTAACCCCACCTGGGGTGTAAGGGGAAGGATGGCTCGTAAGACTGGCGACATGGTTGACCCAATGACAAACGGTGAATGACGCACACTGTGACTGACCCTCGTATATATCCGTTGCACATAAGCGCATGCGTGGAGACTCTAAAGTTACAACACATATAAGGGAAGTGGGAAGAGGTGCCGACATACTGACAGAGCCACATGACTTCACAGCATAGTCTTCCGGTTAGCCTATTCTAAAGCACATACCAAGAATCTAACGATTCGTGATATGTGTTGTATCTCAGGTACGCTTTTATTGTACCTGTTCATGTAGCAACTTGGATGATATGACCACACGGCCCCTTGCACCGGCATAAGCGGTATTAGATACAAATCTAGAGAGCTATGATGGAAATGCTCTGACAACTCGTGTATTGGTAATTGGTGAGCTGTTTCGCTGTGACAACTCGTACACTGGGGATTGGTGAGCTGTATCAGCCGTTCTTTTTCTGTCGTTGTCATTGACACAGCGTCAGGGTCAATAGAACACAAAGCATGACGAGGCCAACGAGCCGTCGCTGGTTCCGGCGTGATCGCTCGTGGTCTATAGCCCGGGCATCAACGATGGCTGTCATAGTCCAGTAGTGGTGAGTGATAGCACACCCCTCCATCGAGTCCACTCTGTCGAGGACCGCTTCTGTGAACTTTTTCAGGATCTGGCGTCGCCCCTCGTTGTCGTTGCCATCTGCTAACATGGATCGAACCACTGCTCGTTAACCCGTGAGTGAATTAACCACGGTCGCATGCTGTAAAATGCGAGTCGCATAGGGATAGGTCTCCGTCATGGCTCTGCAACAATAGGAATGGAGGTGTGGGATCCAGAGGGCCGTGTTTTATAGACCCTGTCACACATGCGCGCCTATAAGTAGCTCTATGGGATACATGCATTCCATACAGGCGGTGGGAAACCCGGATGTTGAAAGTACATGCATAAGGTCTAAGGAAAAATTGGAACTCTTCTGTGTTCGGAGGTAGATTTAGTGAACCCGAAGTGACGTCACACACACTTGCGCAGAACCCACACCACCAAACCACAACCATGAACCCATAGGGGTTGAGTACCCCAAACACACATCCATGTGTATATTTCTATACTACGACCAGACTGCGCATGCGCAGACTCTTGAACACGGACGAACCAGGCGTCCAGACGGATGCTCCTTCAGGAGAGCTTGAAAGTAAGACATCATACGACTCCATCGGACACATAGTAGCCCACTTAGACCCCAAAACGTCTATTTCCATACCCTTTTCCCACAATTCCCTGTTTGCGCATGCGCAGAATGTTGAACACGGACGACACTCTAGTCCAGGCGGCTGCCCCGTCACAAGAGCTTCAAAATAAGACCTCATACGACTCCATCGGACCCATAGTAGCCTCCCTAGCCCCGAAAACGTCTATTTTCATACCCTTTTCGCACAATTCCCTGTCTGCGCATGCGCAGAATATCAAACACGGACGAGGCACTAGTCCAGGCGGATGCTCCCTCACATAGGCTTCACATTGATACCTCACTCGATCCAATCGGCTCACTAGGGGCTCCCCTAGATCCCAAAACGTCTATTTCCATAAACTTGGTCTACTGCGCATGCGCAGAATGACGTCAGTTCCACGTCTCACCCACCCCGTCGGATGCTCCTTCACGAACGCTTCACATTGATACCTCATACGACTTCATAGGACCATGAGTGGCCCACCTAGACCTCAAAACGTCTATTTCCATACCCTTTTCCCACAATTCCGTCTGCGCATGCGCAGAATGTTGACAACGACCGAGACACTAGTCCAGGCAGATGCCCCCTCACATAGGCTTCACATTGATACCTCACTCAACTCCATCGGCCCACTAGGGGCTCACCTAGATCCCAAAACGTCTATCTCCATACCCTTTTCCCACAATTGCCTGTCTGCGCATGCGCAGAATGTTGACAACGGCCGAGGCACTAGTCCAGGCAGATGCCCCCTCACATAGGCTTCACATTGATACCTCATACGACTCCATAGGACCACTAGTGGCACACAAAGACCCGAAAACGTCTATTTCCATACCCTTTGTCTACTGCGCATGCGCAGAATGCCGATATTTCAACCCCACACCGAGCCCATCGGATGCCCCCTCAAATAGGTTTCACACTGATACCTCACTCGACCCAATCGGACCAACAGGGGCTCCCCTAGATCCCAAAACGTCTATTTCCATACACTTTGTCCACCGCGCATGCGCAGAATGACGACATTTCAACCCCACACCCAGCACATCAGATGCGCCTTCACGAATGCTTCACATTGATACCTCATACGACCCAATCGGACCTTGCAGCGTATTTGAATTGGGGGGACTACTTTCTGTCCGCGGAGGCTTTCTCCCGTGACCGCATCACCACCAGACCGCATCACCGCGGAGGAATTCAAGGTCAAATGTTGCCAGACCTATAGTGGTCAAAACTTGGCACCCAGCCAAGCGGCCTTGACGGCCTCAGAGGTGAAAGGCCGTGCATGGCCGCTTCTGATACTATATCCTGGAATCAAGGGCATCAAGAGTTACCTCCCTGGAAAATACGACCTTTTTTCACCTTACTATACTACTTTGTAAAGTAAACTTATATTCTTGTCTTCTGATGGTCCATAAATGTATTCGTCATCCGGATTTGTTGCCATCAAAATGCAAGGCCTACTTCATCAAGCAATCCGATGTACATAGATACCAAGGGGAAAACTTTTAAATCTATATCGCCCTATCTAACGTTCATATCTATTATTTTATACCCTCAAAATTAAAGGACCTCGAGAGTGGAACATGATGAAAGACACGTAAGGGAAAAGATATTTCTCTCGATAACTTGTTTCAAATGGAACAGCGCCTTTTTTGCAATCACTGATATTATACGTTATATTATTGAATCCCCGACCATCTTGCCTTTTCTGTATGAAACGGGTTTACATGTATGATTGTCAAGAGGCGATCAGAGCTTTCAGACTGCCTTAATATTTTGCGATGGCATTCTCGTTTTCGAATTCACATTTGCGAAAACATTGGATGGATTTGACATGGTTTTAAGCAAACTGTCTTACTATCTAAAGGCCAACCAGAAAAGTTTCATCATTGAAAACTGCTGACCGCTTCTGTCTTTCAAGAAATTAGCCTAGTGTATAGGCCTACTATGATTTTACCTTTCAATTTGGTGCTATAAATGTTATTATATGAATTAGGTCTTTGAATTATGGACGCGAAAATTCTTTAATGGACCACGGCTGAATATTGAATATTTCTTTCTGTTTAAGAAACGACCGCGGTGTCAGGGACATAACACGTATAGGGACGGTATATCTCCAGATCCAGACAAGACAAAGGCTGTGATGGCTTGGAATGCCCCAAAGACCGAGCCACAGCTGAGAGGTTTCCTTGGCATTTCTGGATATTACAGAAGATTCATTTATGGCTCTGCTAAAATCGCTTGACTACTTTTATCGCTTGTTGGTGCCCAGAGTCTGGACCGGGACCGAGCTATTAACATCGATGTTTGCCTAATGCCCGCCAATATTCATGAACACGAGGTGCTACACAAAGACATCGGGGACATCATGCAGGCATACGAAGAAAATAACTTTCTGGTACAGCCCACAGGGGTTCGTTACCGTTGTTGATTGGTTAACCTCGACCCCCCCCCCCCTATAATCAACCTATTTAACCAATTAACAACGGTAACGAGCGCCTGTGGTACAGCCCCGACGCATACTCATCGACAGTATGCTCTGGTAAAAGACCATAGTGTGTCCGCGCGCTTTCACCCCGCGATACTAGGATGGTTTTGGTCCAGTTCCCCAGCACTTGGCCCTGTGGTATGCGTCTGTACATATTGACGGCAATGCTATGCCACGCCGGGTGCAATATTCCACATACCGACTGGTACTTTAGCTAAGATTCATAGCGTCTCCCTTCCCTCACCGCTATGCCGACGACAAATACATTTCTCTGGTGGTACCGTAACTCGAACATCCCCATGGCGCACTTATTATTACCTTTGCGACCTATTCGACCTTCATTAACTTGAGAAAATGGGCCGCCATGAATAAAACAGCAGAAATGGCAGACTAAATGGCCATTCGTGGGTTAAAAATTAATTACAGACGTTAAAATTATCCCTATGGAGCCTCAAAATCACCTGAAATCGAGGGTCAAGAAGATGGGCATTTGCGTCATAATAGGCCCCGTGTATACAAGGGATGATGATCACAACATCGATTATGGTATTTTTACTCCTCAGCCCTACGGGCTAGGGAGTATTGTTGTGGCCCTGGGGATGTGTCTGTCCGTCTGTCCGAGCCGTATCGCGATAACTATTGCAAGGAAGTTCATGAAATTTACAGGTTATGATCCTTTTATTTTTTACTTGTGCCTTTGAGACTTTCAGGTCAAACCGCTCATTAATTATATTTTTACAATTTTTTTTATTTTTCTACCATTTTCCAGTCTTCTAAAAAGGGATCTCTCAAGTATGTATACATTAGCCCTACTTTTATACTGATTTACATACACTTACTGTCATGTACCCTATCAAGAGCTCCATAGTAAAGTTGTATGTCTGCCATTTGTTCATTCGGTGTAGGGCAGGACTGGCCATTGGTTTGGTCTAAAGTATATAATCATTTGCATATTCAGTAGTATGGTATTGCAAGTGACTCATTCATATAGGATGTATGAACACAACTTCGATCTAATGTAGGTCCAACATGAACTATATACCCAACCACCTCGCTGGGGGTCTAATAACACCCCAGCCACCAGTCAGATTTTTGGACCGGATTCGGGGCCTTCGCGCACATCGCCGGAAGTGACATCATATATAGCAAAATAGATATTCACCGAACATTTCGATTACTTTTCAAGTCTGCATAATACCTCTGTTGACCTAGCGTTAAAAAGAATTATCTGGAGATAATTTTCCCTGCTTATCTGGACAGAGCATATGAAAAGTAGTTCGCTCATGTGCAACACTAAAAGAGTTGTTCGGCCGGATTCAAACTGAACCGTGCGTTGGTTGGTTCCCCCTATACGTCATATCAACGTAGTAAAGGTCAACTTCCGCTATTGGTGGCAGGGATGGTAATGGAGCCTGCGAAATGGAGCATGCGCTGTGGGGAGGTTGCTATATACCCTTCGGAGCTTCTTAATTATTACAGTGGCAGCCAACATCCACATTAAAACCAGCAACATGGTATCAAGTCCTGATATCTGACTTTTGTGCATTTGGCTAGAAAGTGCTTTGTCCGAACCACGAAACATCCACCGAGAACACCGTGTCAGATATACAGTAAATTACGAGATTGACACAATGGTCGTATCCCTACGCTGTTGA
This sequence comes from Hanleya hanleyi, assembly GCA_036873755.1. NCBI lineage: Eukaryota > Metazoa > Mollusca > Polyplacophora > Lepidopleurida > Hanleyidae > Hanleya > Hanleya hanleyi. The sequence continues at coordinate 15,232 of JAVTVY010057104.1, read as the reverse complement.
GAAAAAAATTAGTCCCACATTAAAACTCAACCTGTAACCATCTCGGTCATCTATACGCGGTAAGACTGACCCTGGGATCGTGTGTATCCATGTTCAGCCTACTTTCGGTAACTGCTAGAGGGAATTTCCATAAATCAATACCGCGTGACTTCGTCAGCCAATCAGCAAAAGTCTATCGACGTAACCCCAACGTAACTCGCCATTTTCGAATCATGTGATGTCCTACTTGTTCAAAATTACAGATCCACCACACCTCTTGTATGCTACGAAAGTTATTCGTACCTATATATTTTGTAAGCCCAGGCAATATCTGTTTCAGAAGTGGTATGAATACCTGTAATTTATCGGATTTCTCGAGTCTGTTCTCCGCCGGATGAAAGCCGAACAGAATCCGGTAAAACACCGGATATCGCTCCGCGATAATGGAGACACACGATTCGCAAGCCATCTTATGGATGGCGAAGTGTACGCAAATGATTAAAACTGTGAAAATCGACTTGTTATTTCGTCTAAAATTTCACAGAATGAATTTGAACGATAACAAATGCCTATTTTATCGAAAAGGGCAACTTGTACTTTGTCAAAACCGAAAGTAGTCTCCACGTGTTCGTGGTTGCTGTCAATACATCAATGATCAAGGAATTTTCAGTTGTAAAATGAACTGTGGTCTGACAGTTTACAAGCGGTGTCTCGCATAACAAGTCCTCTAAAACATACTTCAGGAAAGATAGCGATAGGTCATTCAAATATGAAACTTTGTTTCTCAAAATCCGCCGCAGCTTCGAAATGTGCCGTGGCCGCATTGTAACTCTTATTAGTAAAAATCCAGCCATGGTAGCAACAACAACAACAACAACACAGTATTTTTGTTCATTCTGTTAGAACTTCAAACATCTACTTACAGCTTTAAGCAACCTGTTATGTCCTCTAATACTATTTGGAGCTGATATCCCTTATTGTTATCTTTCACTGGAGGCTAATGAGTAATTTTGTTGAGATTTTGCAACAGAAAACGTCAAATCACGAAATTAGCGCATGGTATGACAGGGGAGGTAATTAGGGTTTTTTCTTTTCAAACTGCCCAGAGTTATCGCCCCTGTTTGTAAGATATTGTTCAGATTTCAATGAGAACTAGATATTTTGTTCAAGAAATAAACTGAACCAAGTTCATTATAAATACTTTCACCAGATAAGAAAGTTATTTCTTTTATTACATGATCATCTGTTATTTATACGCGAGGTATACTATATTGATAAAAATTCTCCATACATTTTTTCCCAATTATATCTTTACCATTGCTGGTTAGATAAATCTAGTGTTGTGGGATCTTCAAATGCTGAAAATAAAGTTAACTGCTGTGATATTCAACTCTTTCCCATGCACAAGAGTATCAAATGATTATCTACTTATACAGATGTAGATTATCCATACGCATGTAAGAGTAATTATACCCCCCGCAACGAAGTTAAGGGGGGGGGGGATATACTGGAATCGGCTTGTCTGTCTGTCCGTCCGTCCATCTGTCCTCTGTCTGTAGACACAATTTTGTCCAGACTACTCCTCCTAGGATTTTGCTTCTATTTTAATGAAACTTTACATATGTGTTACCTATATGATTTGAAGATGTGCATGTCCTATTTACAAGGCGAAATTATATTTTTTGACATATTAATGATGTTTTGAACTTTATTGGACTTGGCCATTTTCAGGATCTATTCCCATGTAGAGACTATTTTGTCCGGACTACTCCTCCTAAGATTTTGCTTCTATTTTAATTAAACTTTACATATGTGTTACCTATGATTTGAAGATGTGCATGTCATATTTACAAGGTGAAATTATAATTTTTGACATATTTATGACGTTTTGAACTTTATAGGACTTTGCCATTTAGGATCTATTCCCATGTACAGATAAGTTTCTAGTGTAATCAACTACTCTTACTATTTTTATCAGAAGGTTCTGAAACTTTGTAGACATGTTTGAAGATTTGCATATCCTATTTGTGAAATGACATACTAATTTTTGTCAAAATTACCCAGACTTGGAATGACCAGTATATTATTGTTTTTATACTGTATTGACATATTACTCAGAACGGCAGACTTGTGTCTTGCAGGGCGGGGGTATCTCAGTTATCCCTTAGGATAACAGTTAAATCTAGTTACATGCAGATACTGTGGGGAATTTCACTTCTCTGAGATGAACTGGCTCCGATTGTCTGTCCATTCGTCCGTGTGTCAGTGTATCCATTCGTTCATTTGCCTGAGTTGTGGCTTGGGTTTGCATTTCGCATGTCATAACTCTCTTCTATGCATCCAAACTTCTACACCCATGAAAACGTCTTGGTCTAGACTGTTAAGGGGCTGAGGAGTTGTAGCACCTCTGGTGCCTCATCTTATTCATGGCGGCCCTTTTTCTTAAGTTAATGAAGGTCGAATAGGGCGCAAATGTAATAATAAGTGCGCTATGGAGATGTTCGAGTTACCACCAGGGAAATGTATTTGTCGTCGGCATAGCGGTGAGGGAAGGGAGACGCTATGAATCTTAGCTACTGGTACTTGTGAGTATCACACCTTCTGACTTTTCACACAAAGTTAGGAGATCGGGCCTGTCGAAAATAAAGTGTAACAACTTCTGTTCCATGTTGGAATGCGATCGGTCATCCACTTTCATCCGTTATATATAATGGCGATGATGCGAATGTCGGTCTGTCTGACGAGAGTAAAGTTTTGAGTAAATTTTTCTCAGTATTGGTCGGTCGGCGGATAGACAGTAACCCAGATACTAGCATGCACGCTAATTTTCATCCAACGTTAATACAATGTTTTCATCAGCGTTGAGATAGGGTTAGAAAAGGACCTCATAGTATACGTCACTTTTCTCATTGAAATGACTCAAACCATGTTGTCAGAGAAGGAGGACCATCTAGCAATGCAAGGTCTCTTCTGCTTTTGCTAACAACAAACATTTGTATTTCAGTTTTAGGTTGAAATGTACTTCATCATGATTATCCCTTGATCGCCAGATAAAATCTTACATGGACTTTTAATGACAACGAAATAATAAAACACATAACTCTTTGCTTTGCTTTGCAATGCAGTTAAAAGGCATCCAAATAATTTCATAGATTTGTAATAAATCTATCTGATAACGACCATTTTTTTCGAGTAATATTTTGTGTGTGGTCATCGGTTGATTATTGGATACTTTCTAAAGTGGATTAAACGTTCCCCAGTCAATGATAAAACGACACGGCGATACTTGTATATCAACGTTGTTTCAACTTGTGGGAGGTAATCACCGAAACATCTGTCGATATCGACAATAGCTAAAAGTTGTTTAAACGCACGCTTGATAACGCTAACCATTTTAACGGTATCGACTAAATATCAACGTTATTACAATGCTAGTGTGCTATCTTGGAAGACATCGAGGTGGAATAGATTAGAATAAAGGAATATAGGTAGATCTCTAGAAACCAGCGCTCACGTTCGGTAAGGCGCGAAGGCCGGTCCGACGTAGCCCCGCTTCGACAGCATAAACGGCTGCTTTTCTGTTACTGGCGTAGTTTCTTTCGATTTGGTTAACAATTGCAATGGTGTCCAAAAACTACTCCCGAAGATTGTAAGAGCTTGATAGTGTATATTCTTAGTAGCTTATACCTACACGTTAATGTCAGGCGAACAAAATAAATTTATTTTTCTAAGCATCATTATTATGTAAGCATATATGCACGGTAAGAAAATATTACTATCAGGTCTCAATATTAACAGAGTTATGCATAAACACAGAAGCAATATTTAATGGCTAAATCAATAAACAAGCTGAAGGATTAACGTTTTCTCTGAAATGTTACAGGTGATGAAAGTTGACAACATTGAACAATAGCGAGTATAGCATTGAACAATAGTGAGTATAGCATTGAACAATAGCGAGTATAGCATTGAACGTGCAGTCCAATAGAGTTTCTAATTCCTTCGTTATATTGTATTCAAGCTGAAACCCATATGTTCGGATTACATGTAGTAATAATAAAACTCTTTGAATGTACACCGATCACTTCCTCAGATTTAGACCACAATATTGCAACATTAAGGCGATATCTATCCGTTTGAGCAAGTATATAAAATGTAAATGCATCATTTTGTGGATTCCGGCTCCGGTACCAGTGCCTCGTGAAGATTGGTGTCCTTAGTTGGCTTTGATTTCTTCACTGACCACTGCTCGATTTCTTCGATCGTTTGTGGCAATTCTTTGCCCCGAGTTTCTGGTAGGAACAGCAGGAGAAGACAGACGAGCAGAGACAATCCCCCAAAAATTGCCCCTGGGGCCCAGGGCACATACTTTATCTGAAAGTAGGCAATATAAAGATGACGATGGAACGTTAACTATTATATAGAACAGTGTCGCGATTATTTCGCTATACCGGTACGACACCCGTTAGTAAGAAAATAGAACAGGGGTATATCTTGTAAATGCCAATTGTGAGCGAGCGACCAGCTCACCTTCCTCTGCCATAAGTGAAGATATCGGTCAATCAGCACGGATGTTGCCCTTCGCAATATCGAGAAGATGGCACAACAGGAAAGTTGTGGAACACCATAATATTCTCGCTTCACCATGGATTAATTTTGGTATTACATGGGGGATTTCACTAACCGGGCATACTAGACCATTTCACTGCAGGAAATGCAGAAAAAGGAGTAGGTTACTAGCTAAGAGAGAGAGAGAGAGAGAGAGAGAGAGAGAGAGAGAGAGAATTAAGGTTTAACGTCGCATTCAGCAATATACTAGCTAAGTGTAGGTTAGTGGCGTAATATGCTAATCGTATGTAACAAGAATTTAATATAACAACAGAGAATAATCCTGTTCTCAGTTGGCCTACGGCAAAACATTGAATTCTTTCAATCTTCCCGGTTCATCATTTGGCATGCCCTGAAAGACGGGGGATACACTCTACCAGTTATAATAGTGCAGAACGAGGAAAAACAGTCGTACCAGCATTATTGAGCAGAGGATGGACGGGTTGATAGAGCGGGATGCAGTGGGTTCAGTGGTTGAGGGTATATCTAAAAAGGGGATTCCCTGAAACTTCCCAAGTGGCAAAGAACCGGTTTAGGCTGCCTGTGCCAAAAATAGCTCTAAAGCGGATCAGATTGGGGTTGTGGGATGCGTTGCATGATTGGGCTAATAACAAGTTGGGTTGATTTAGATGTACTGCCTGTGTTCTAAAATAGCTGAAAATGTTGTCACGGTCGGGGTCGTGGGGTGACTTGGTACAGTTGTTGGGCGAAGAACTGGGCGTACTGTGCGTACACGTATTTTTGTTGTATACGACGCCTTCTCTTTTCATCTGCGATTCATATGTGTAACACACATGGATTATCCATGTTGTAAAACTAGGTCACAAAAGCATGGTGACGCTACGAAGTATGGACTCGCCGCTATGCGAGTCATCTCTCTTATACAAAGTACGTAGCTGGCGACGGCGGTCAAGATCGGTGCGTCACTCCTGGTTCATGTTCTAAAACACCGCGTGCGAAAGGAGGAACACCCTTGGGAGTTCCCTGGTGCATCTAAATTTCAAGCCTTGGGATGGAGAAAAGCTGTTTTCGCATTTTGCCTGCATTCAACAAGGGTCTCCGAGGGCGGTTACCCCATACTGTCCAAGCCACCCTTGGTTTTCATGATGGATGTGTGAGTGGGATCGCTCTTCATTTCAAGCGTGTGAAGGCTATACGTTCATAAGAGTGCTATGGCTGCTTTTCAAATGATTATCGACATTGCGATGAAGCCCGCCAACACCCATCTTGACGACGTAGATGCCCGTCCATAAAAGAAACCTATTAGATAGACTAACACATTTCACCACTGTCGTCCTACCTCGGCGTATTCTTGATCCGAGTGCGTGCCAACGTTCAGGAGACACTACGATTTAACGAAGCACCGGTGAAATGCGCATACATGTAGGTACGGATAATCGGGTGCTTCAGAGAGGCAAGATCACCGGGGGTGAAACTTCCCCCACTGATGCGGACAGTCAAGCCAAGATCTCATCCGAGAAAAGCGAAAGTTTGAGCGATCCAGACAGGGCCGCCGAGGAAGTAAAGAATTATAGGAAATACCATTATGGAGCACGATTGTGGGTGCGACTATTGATACCCAAGCTGCTGTTATCGAGGAAGAAGGACAGGATAAGCAGACCTAACAGCTCCCAATCAGAACAGGTCGTTTGATCCGATTTTCTGCCATTGGGAATATTTTTAGGGATTCCCCTTTTAGACATGACCCCAATCACTGTACCCTCTATATCTCCTTATCCACCCCCTCCTCATCATTTTGATTACATGTGTTGTACCCAGTTTGAACATAGAAGTTGTGTTTAAATCTATAATACCAGAATAATTGAGAATGGCGCCATCATTCCACCAATTCTGGACGCCGCGGATGACAGACCCAAACCTAAGCTTCTGTGAAAAAAAATAAAAATCGAAAGTCAATGGAGTTTAATAGAAACAGCGGTGCATCATGGGATATATTAGATTTATAAAGCGCTTGATTGGTCAATTCAAATTTTCAAACAGAAATCCCGTCAATCACTGGAGTTTCTGTAAAGGATACTTATTCCACACAGCCTGACAGTTATAACCTTTCTATTTTCATCCCTCTTATTGGAGGGACCAGAGTAGTATACAAGGCGTAAATGGATAATTTAGCGCTTCACTGCGCATGCGCAATGGTGAATGGTGACGTCACAATTGGGAGTGTGCGCATGCGTGTGGGTGGATGGTGGGTGATGGGTACAAGATGGCGGCGTGTGGGTGGATGGTGGGTGATGGGTACAAGATGGCGAAGTGTGGGTGGATGGTGGGTGATGGGTACAAGATGGCGGCGTGTGGGTGGATGGTGGGTGATGGGTACAAGATGGCGGCGTGTGGGTGGATGGTGGGTGATGGGTACAAGATGGCGGCGTGTGCGTGGATGGTGGGTGATGGGTACAAGATGGCGGCGTGTGGGTGGATGGTGGGTGATGGGTACAAGATGGCGGCCTGTGGGTGGATGGTGGGTGATGGGTACAAGATGGCGGATTGTAGAAAAACGTATAAAAGGAGTCCATTTTTAGGGTAGGGGTGTATTCATTGCAATTTGACTTACCTGACCTGACCTGCCTGCCAGCCTACTTGCCTGCCTGCCTGCTTGCCTATCCGCTTGTATGAGACGAAAAGCATGAGACGTGGAGAAGATTTTCCCTGGGACCCAGCAGTACCTCCGGTTGAAGTCTTGCCTGAAGATGAGCGTGTCAGGGACATTTATCAACGACAATGGGCTACCATACGCCATTGTTTTCACCGTGACCGTCGTCTATTGGACATGAAGACCCTTATACATACCCAATGCAGGCGCAGACGCGAAGTGCCCGGACGATAGACACGGACGTCACCGATCCGAAAAGACACGGACTTTACCGAAAAGACACGGACTTTACCGAAGATACACGGACTTTAACGAAAAGACACGGACGTACACGAAAAGACGCGAAGGTGAACGCCATTGTGGGAAACCTCCCACAGACAGGTCAGTACATGCATTTCTATGTTGTTCACGCATAATAAAAGGATTGATCTGTAATCTGTGTTGTTGTTGTTGTTGTTGTTGTTGTTGCTCCCTTTTTTGGACTAACCCATCAGAATAGTACGTATCACGGACTACACCCGTAGAGCTACATCTGGTCTATAAAACACGTCCCTCTGGATCCCACACCTTCATTTCTACAGAGCCATGGCGGAGATCCAGCCCCATGCGACTCGCATTTTACAGTATGCCACCGTCGTGAATTCATTCACGGGTTACCGAGCAGTGGTCCGGTCCATGTTTGCAGATGGCGACGACAACGAGGGACGACGCCAGATCCTGAACGAGTTCACAGAAGCGGTCCTCCACAGAGTGCACTCGATGGAGAGGCGTGCCATCACTCACCACTACTGGACTATGACAGCCATCCTTGATGCTCGCGCTATGGACCAGGAGCGCTCACGCCGGAACCAGCGCCGGCTGGTTGGCCTCATACTAGTCTGTGCCCTATTGACCCTGGCGCTGTGGTATTGACACTATAAATACGAGGGTCAGACAGAGTGTGTGTCATTCACCGTTCGACATTTGGACCAAGCATGTCACCCGTCCTACGAGCCATCCTGCCCCTTACACCCCGGGTGGGGTTACACGTCTATGAAGATAAAGTCACCCTGGTGGAAGACCGTGGAGCTATTTGCTGGGCGCCCGCTGAGACCGTATCGAATACGGTCACACTACCTCGTGACGGCTGGACCAAATTTAAACGGGTGTTGAGCGGCGAGCTCGACGGAAACCTCATCCACATAGACAATGCCATCTACGTATACCGTACCTCCCTCTTCCTACGCCTGGGCCGCTACCAAGATGCTACGCGAGGCTTCACCCTAGACCCCGATCTGTGGTCAGCCTTGGAGAAAGTGGTGCCTATTGTGGACCAGCTGTTTACACCGGACGAGCGATCATCACACCAGTTGGGGTGGGCTCGTGCTATTGAGGACGCGCTGGCTGAACCCCATGAACAACTACATGAACCCGACGATGATGCCATTGATTACCCGGCTAGACTCAGTCAGCCCAATGACATGACCACCTGATCCTTTGATCTCACGGTGTTCTCCCTATAAATACGAGAGACAGTGAAATCTGGTACCATTCACGTACTGACCATGACGGAGCATATAGTACTGGCGTATTTCAGCTTGACCCCCGAGGTTTTCCTGCACGTGTATGCGGATAAGGTCGATATCATGGAGGAGGTGGGAGACATCTGTGATGCGGACCCTACACAACCGTGCCCGGCTCACATTCGTCTGTCCCGGGAGGGCTGGACCAAATTCAAACGGGTGTTGTCTGGTGAACTGGACGGCGACCTCATCCACTTGTGTCACGATGTGTACATCCGACGCGGCCCTTTCTTTGCTCAATTGGCTCGGCTAGATGGAGGTACAGTGCATTTTACCCTTCACCCTGATCTATGGTCTGCATTGGAAGATGCCGTGGTGGATGTGGATGAAGTGCTTATCAAGCGGTCATCAGACGAGTTGGACTGGTCATTTACCATGGCCACTGTGGAAGTCCACGAAGAAAATCAGAAAGAAACTCCGGCCCAAGATATACCCGTTATAAATAAACGATAGAGCCAGGGTCCATCATCATTTTGTCACCATGAAGCGCTGGGAGAAGGTGTTGGATAACTTATACTACAGTCCCGACAGTCCGGCGGCCTATAGTGCATTGTCGGCTCTCTATCGAGCGGCCAAACCCCAGGGGGTACAACGTGCCCAAGTCCGAGATTGGTTAAGAAGACAAGACACCTATACCTTACATCGATCTGTCCGTCGCCATTTTCTACGGAACCGGGTCATCGTGGGAGGAATAGATGCCCAGTGGCAAGCGGATTTGGGTCGATATGAGCGCCTTTGCCAAACACAACGATGAGAATCGGTATATCTTGACGTGCATCGATATCCTATCCAAGTATGCGTGGGTGGTACCCATCCGGACGAAAACGGGGGCAAATCTCATAGCGGCGTTCAAAGACATCTTCAAGACCGGGCGCAAACCTTTGTATTTGCAAACCGACGAAGGCACGGAATTCCTCAACAGACCGTTCCAAGCCTTTCTCAAGAAACAGAAGGTGTTTTTCTTCCATACGTACAACGAGACCAAGGCTTCCGTGGTGGAGAGGTTCAACAGGACATTCAAAGGCCGCATGTATAAATATTTCACCTATAAGAATACAAGGCGGTACATCGATGTTCTCCCGAAACTGGTGAGGGGTTACAATCGAGCCTATCATCGAAGTATAGAGAGAGCCCCCATTACCGTGACCCAACGCAATGAAGCCCAAGTCCGGCGTGTCTTGTACCCCAGGCCATCGCAGCGAACGACGAAGGCGGTGTACAAGGTCGGGGACCCTGTACGGATCAGTAAAGTCAAGGGCAAGTTCGAGAAAAGTTACTTGCCCAACTGGAGCGATGAGCACTTCCTGATTAAACGGCGCCTACCCCGACAGCGGCGAGTCTATGAACTGGAAGATCTCCAAGGGGAAACGTTGCTGGGGACGTTTTACGAGACGGAATTACAGCCTGCTGTAAAAACACAGCAAGACTACTACACGGTGGAGCAGATTTTGAAAACGGAACGTCGACGTGGCAAACTGTTTCATTTCGTGAAATGGCAAGGTTGGCCCAGTTCCTTCAATTCCTGGGTCGCGGCCAACCACGTGAAACGACTATAAAACCAGACACCACTGCCGTCCTCCTTCATTCCACGTCCGACCACAGTGCTATGGACCAACAGCAGCTGCCTCTGAAGACAGCGTCTCGCAAAACGCGCAAAGCGCAAGTGGTCTTTGGGGTGCTATTGCTAACCCTGCTGAGTGTGTTGTACGGAGGTGTGTTTTACAACGTAGCCTATGTCAGCACGTTACTTAACCAACTGAGAACACCAGGCACCAGCGAAACCGGTCTACAGAGAGCACCAGTCGTGTCGAGCCCAGTCACCACCACCACCACCACACCCCGCGTACAAGCCACGTCGAGCTCTACACCTACACCAAGTACGCCCACTACGTCTGAACACCCACCGGATTTCATCCCTCACAGTGAACCGACCACCCACGTTGTACCCATCACCACCATCATCATCCCTGACAGTGAACAGACAACGACGACCGACGTTGTACCCGCCACCACTCCAGTTCACTCGTACGAAATTTACAAGAGCGGGTTACCACGACAACGGATACACCTCGAACCATGGACCCTGGGTGGCAGCATCCCTTCACTTGCGTCATCGCAGGACCGACGGGCTCCGGCAAAACGCACTTCGTCAGGAAGCTCCTTCAACACGCCGACAGCATGATCACTCCACCCATTGCCAGAGTCGTGTGGTGTTACGGAGAATGGCAGGAAGCGTATGCAGCAATGCCCCACATCACGTTCGTGGAAGGCCTACCCAACCTGGCCGATTTGGAACCCGACACCTTGGTGGTTCTGGATGATCTCATGGCGGAGACGGATGCACGGGTCACCCAACTCTTTACCAAAGGCAGCCATCATCGACGGCTCAGCATCATCTACATTGTGCAGAATCTGTTCAGTAAAAACAAAGAACATCGGAATATCAGCTTAAATGCCCACTACCTGGTGGTCTTCAAAAACCCGAGAGATACCACTCAACTGCTGCACCTGGCGAGACAGATGTATCCCGGCCGCACACCGTTTGCGTTGGAAGCCTTCAAAGATGCCACAACCCCTCAGCACGGGTATATGCTCTTCGACCTCAAGCAAGCCACCCCGACCACCTTCGACTACGGACCGGCATCTTTCCCGGAGAGACCCACCACGTGTACATGCAAAAATAATGTAAACACATCCACAGTGGCGCCCCCAGCTGGGGTCTGTGTGTTTGATGATGGGGAATAATAAAAAGAATGAATACCACAGCAGGGTTGACTTTGTCTGTGAGGTGGATAAAAAGGGCAGAGTTGTGGGTTCTAGCATTAGTTGTACAGGATGTCTGCGCGAGTACGGAAGCACGCTCCCACGCTCCGTGTATTGAAGACGGCCCCACCCGAGTTAGTCCGAACCATTGTACGCGGTGCGGACCCTGACCTTGTACGCTGTCTGTGCGAGATCGGGTACAACCTGTTAAAAGGCAACGTACCACTGACTCCGGCTCAGAAGACCAAGTTGGCCAAGCATAAGACAGGTCTCCGAACCCTAGTCCACAAGCGGGTCCCTCAAACACAAAAGAAAAAGGTGTTACAGAAAGGCGGCTTTCTCGGGGCCATCTTAGCACCGTTGGCCGCTTCCGTGTTGGGTCCAGTATTGGGTGGACTCTTCGGCCGACAATGAACCACACGAAAAAAATGGTCCTCGTCGAACCACGGTTCCTGCAAAACCTCCAATCACCCTACCCTGTCCCACCTACGGTGAAGACCATAAACAGCCTCGATGGAGAGATGCAACAGATCTTACAGAGACCGGGGTTAAGCGACAGTGAGAAAGTACAACGGTACAATGAGACGCTTCAACGGTACATGACGTTCATGGATAATACAAAACCCTGTCTACCCCAGCAACAGCACCACCACCACCACCACCACCACCACCACCACCACGTGACAGACCGCTGACCTCAGCACCGTTCCAACAGCCGCCATTACCAGGGGTAGCTCCCACAGCCCCACAGTGGGTGGAAGACGAAGTGCTGAAGAGTGTACCTGCATCGTTCAAGAAACAAGCTGGCCTGGTATTACAACGGATGAAACAGAATCCTAACATGACTTGGAATGATAAAGGCGAACTCCTGGTACAGAATCAGGTGGTCCCCGGCACCCACATGACGGATTTAGTGAATGATCTGATGCGTCAACGCAGATCGCACACCGATCCTCGAGGATGGGAGGTCTTCGCTCAAGGCTTGAAAGACATGCATGTACCACAGGAATTGGTGGGGAACCCCCACCGCTGGGCCTTTATGCAGCAAACCCAGCAATCGCCGAGTCGTGCACCACGACTCTCACCACAACCTTCTTGGGAAGCCGACTGGGAACCGGAGTCACCCCCCAAAACTCCACCACCATCACAACGGGCACCTTCTTTTCAGACCTTTAAAAAACCACCCTCGATCAGGACACCCCACATCTCCAGAGCCGTGACACGTAGCAAGTCAACGCGACGAACACGACGCCGGACACAACCGCCCAAGGCCTGGAACACCTATTAAAACCAACAGCAGCAGCAGGACAGCTCAGTCGCCATGTTTTACCTGACCCTACCCAGTAACAGTTCGCTGGATGTGTTTCCTGACAACACCGTGGCCAAGTACGTCACCCAGTTACCGCAACCGTTACATTTACCTGGCCGGTGGGAATGCGGCCTCGTGGATATCCAATACCCTTACTCGTGGTACAACGTGCGAGCCAATGAAGTGTGGTACGAGGTGACCTACGAAGGCAAAAACACCCGACTCACCCTGCCCGAAGGCCAATACGATACCCCCAAAGAGTTCATGGTGGGCTGTCAAGACTGATGCATTATAAGGCGCTACGGGGGGTGACGAATACTTCAAGACCCATCAAAGCCTATCCCTTCAAGAATCACGTGGACTTCGATTACAACGCACACAACGACAAGGCACAGCTTATCGTCTCCGGCAAGGCGAGTGTCGTACTGAGTGCTATCCTACAGCAAATGCTGGGTTTCGATCTAAAGACGTTCGCTGGTCCCACCGAACACCATGGCGAGATGCCGATGGATATGAAGTCGGGTATGTACGGACTCTACGTCTACTCGGACGTGGTGGACAACCACATCGTGGGCGATATCAACACACCTCTGTTACGGGTGGTCCCCATTAAAAAGACGTATGGAGGTCAAGTCACCCACAGTTTCACCCACATGCTCTACTTGCCCGTACGACAAACTGACATCAACACGATCACGGTGGATATAAGAGATGACACGGGACGACCGGTGGCATTCGAACGAGGAAAAGTGGTGCTGACACTTCATTTTCGACAAGCACGTGCTCCCCACTTTGCATAATGAAAGTACCTTACGAGTGCGATGCACGCAGCTATGCCGACTATTATGCCCAACAGGCCGGGGTGGCTTTCCGGTATTTAGCGGTGCACGCATGCAACGAGGACATGGTCTGGGGAACATACTCGGCAGCATTGTGAAAACGTTCCTGCCCTTGGTGACGCGTGGGGTGAAAGCAATCGGCAAACAAGCGGTACGCAGTGGACTGCAAGTGGCCGGTGATGTCTTGGGGGGTACGGCACCCAAAGAATCCTTGAAACGGCGGGCCAAAGAAGCGGGAGGCGTCTTGGTGGCCAAAGCACAACGCACCGTTGGGAATAAAAGAGCTGCCCCACCGAGACCACGCACCAGTCGACGACCGATCCAGCGACGACGCACATCGAAGAAGACAAAGGATATCTTTTCTTAAAACATGTCCTTAATCCACGCCGAGTCCTGCCCCTCCACCAACAGTGAATTTGATTTGTGGACCGTGCCGCCCACACAAACCAGTGTCGAACAAGGATTATGGGTGGAGCATCTCCCGCTCTCCAGCATCAACGAAACCGGACCCATCGAGTTCACCATCAGTAATGCGGATACGGCCTATGTGGATTTAGCCCATACCTACTTGTATGTGAAAGCCAAGGTGGTCAATGGAGCTGGCACCAGAATCGCTGACCAAGCAACGGTGGGCCCGACGAATCTGCACTCGATGTTTCAGCAGGTGGATATTTTTCTCAGCGACAAACTCATCAGTGACTCCACCAACACGTACCCCTATCGAGCCTACATCGAGACACTGCTGTCGTATGGCCGAGAGGCTAAAAAATCTCAGCTGACAACCGCTTTATTCTACAAGGACACGCCCGAGCACATGGACACGGCGGACAATGGGGGATATAACAAACGGAAGGCTTTCACTGCGAACAGTGCCTCGGTGGATATGATGGGTCGACTGCATGCAGACATGTTCATGCAAGACCGGTACCTCTTGAACAAGATCCCCATCAAAATCCGACTGATACGGGCGCCTCCGACCTTCGCCTTGATGGCCACTAACGTAGAGGGGCATGCAGCGGACTATAAGATTGTCATCCAAGACGCAGTCCTGTATAGATTATGACTATAAGTTCTATGAGCATAATGCATGAAAGTGGCTTTGAACACCGTATTAGCCAATCAGTGGCCTAGAATGGAGCCAAAGGTAACCCATCCATGTCCAGAAAAACATTACCCGGGTATGCAAGAACCCAGATGTAGGCGCGGACGTCAGCGAAAGCACACCGTGAGTACCCCAATTCGATTGGCTGATTGTTCGACCGTTGATTGGTTCTTTTTCTCGACCGCTGATTGGCTCTTTTTCTCGACCGCTGATTGGTCCAAATGGAACTGCCCATCTTTCCCAGGTTCATCTAGAATCCCCTTTTTTTTGTGCTCAAGCTCTGACTATAGCGATACCGCAACATTGTCTCATTGGACATTGGACCGTCTGACCTGGAGGTGACCCTTGACCTTTTGACCCGCGTCCGCGCGCGCGCACTGCCGGGGATGACGCGGGATGACGCGCGCGCGCGCGCGCTGCGGGGCGCTGGGGCGGGGCGGGAAAACACCCCGGCGGTTG
>JAVTVY010057103.1:0-30034 GCA_036873755.1 Hanleya hanleyi | reverse complement strand
TATCCTCTCCCGCTTATTGAGGAATGTTTAGATACCTTAAGTGGGTCCGCCTTTTTCAGTACTCTAGATTTAGCGGCCGGATATTGGCAGATCGCCATTAGTCCGGAGGATCGCCACAAAACCGCGTTTATCACAAAATTTGGTTTATTTGAGCATATACGGATGGGATTCGGACTTTGCAACGCTCCTGCCACGTTCCAACGTTCAATAAATCACGTGCTACGTGGGCTCACTTGGAAAGAGGTCCTAGCATATATCGATGACATCGTAGTCTTGGGTGATAGCTTTTGGACTATGATTCGAAATCTTAGAGTGGTATTTCAGCGTATTAGGGATCATCACTTGAAACTGAAGCCGCGAAAGTGTGCCTTGTTCAGGCGTGAAACTAACTTCCTGGGAAAGAAAGTTAATCAGGATGGTGTTTCAATTACAGAGGAAAAAATCTCTGCTGTAACGAAGTGGACTATTCCAACTTGCCGTAGGGATGTAGAATCTTTTCTTGGATTTGTGAATTACCATAGAGATTTTGTATCGCATTTCGCAGAGATTGCTCGTCCTCTCTATTCTCTCACAGGCCCGAAGGCTCAGTTTGAGTGGAGAGAGGAACAGCAAAAGGCTTTTGAACAGTTAAAAGTCGTTATGACTCGGGCGCCTGTGTTGGCGTTTCCTACGTCAACTGATGTATTCATTTGGATACAGACGCCTCCGACTTTGCCATCGGGGCAGAATTGTCACAGGTGCAGGATGGTATCGAACGTACAATTTCTTATTCTAGCTATGTCCTTACACCGGCTCAGCGACGGTATTGCACCACGCGGAAAGAACTCCTTGCAGTTGTTACTTTTACCAGGTTGTTCCGCCATTACTTGTTAGGCAGAAAATTCATGGTTCGCACAGACCATAATAGTTTAGTCTGGCTAACTCGTTTCAAACATATAGAGGGCCAACTCGCCAGGTGGATTGAGGAGCTAAGTCAATTTGACATGCAGATAGTTCATCGATCCGGTGCCAAGCATGCCAATGCTGATGGTTTGTCTAGAATTCCAGATACTCTGGTATCCTGTAATTGTTATGAGGCAGGGTGTATGCCAGGGCAATTACCTTGTGGCGGTTGTGACAGGTGTGTGCGGACCCATCAACAGTGGGAACGGTTTGAAACTGATGTTGATGATGTGATCTCTTTGGCAAGGGTTGGAGGGGCATCTTCTGGGTCACTGTTAGGGTCTAGTTGCAAGTTTCAGCCTATCGCTGGATACATGGGTATTGGCGATGCTGAGGCGAATGTATCTGTCGGTGAGTAGGTTGAGCCTAGGAATCCTGTAGTATTTGACTTCGGAGATCCTAATGTAGATTGTCCGCAGGAGCAAAATCTGAATATAGTATTTGGAATTCAGTCAGTAGAGATCACAGACTCTGTGTTAGACACAGAGACTGGAATAGAATCAGATGAGGTAAATTCCCTTGGGATGGAGTTCTTGCCGTATGTCGCGGGAGACATCCGGGAGAAACAGCTCTCAGATCCAGATTTAAAACCAATTATGTTATGGCTAACTGATGGAGTGGAGCCTGAACATCTGTATCTAACTGGCCCAATCACCAAACATCTGTGGTTATGTAAATCACAGTTGATCTTTAAACAGGGAGTTCTGTTTTATAATTGGGAGGGTCCGTTAGGTGGGAAACTAAAGTTAGTCGTCCCTCTTTGTCTTAGAACTGAAGTCTTGGAGCTGACACATGATGCTAAGGTGGCAGGTCACTTGGGTCAGAAGAAAAGAGTGGAAAAGGTTAAGGCGTCCTTCTTCTGGCCTACAATGATTCGTGACATTAAGTTATATGTGATGACTTGTTCAGTTTGTAATCGTAACAAAAAACCACACATACATCCTAGAGCAGGTTTGGGGATGTTCCATGCTGGGATCCCCATGGAGAGAATTTATTTGGACATTTTAGGGCCGTTCGTGACCAGTTCGAAAGGGAACAAATATATTTTGATGATGATAGATCAATTTACGAAGTGGATAGAGTTCACTCCCCTTAGTTCTCAGACTGCCGAGCTGGTGGCCCAAGCGTTCATAGAAAATTTTGTATGTAGGTTTGGCGTGCCGTTGCAAATTCACACAGATCAGGGACAAAATTTTGTAGGGAACCTTTTTAAAGAGTTCTGTCGTCTCCTAGAGATTGTTAAGACGAGGACAACCCCTTATCGGCCTTGCTCAAATGGTCAAGTAGAACGTTATAACCGAATACTTCTGCAGATAGTTCGTTGTTATTTGGAACGTAAGCAGAGTAATTGGGATGAGCACCTTCCATTAATAGGTATGGCTATTCGTTCTATGGTGAACAGGGATACTGGATTCTCCCCGAACATGTTGATGTTGGGGAGAGAGATAAGTTTCCCGGTTGATGTTCTGTTTAACATAGCTCAAACAAATGGTGAACCATTGGGCCATGCAGATTATGTAGTCAAGATTTTGGCAACTTTGAAGGCCACTCATCAATTTGCCAGGGAACAAATTAAAACTTCTCAACAACGACAGAAACGTACATACGATCTTAAGATACGACAAAGGTCATTTGAGGTGGGGGATCTAGTTTATAAAAGAGACCTTTCCACAAAAACTGGACAGAGTAGGAAGCTACGTCCAATTTATGTGGGTCCGTTCCTAGTGACGGAGGTCAAAGGTCCTTGCCTGTACAAGGTCGAAAGTCGGAAACGCAGTTATGTATTACATCATGACGCATTGCGTCGTTGCGAAGACAGGGTAGTTCCCATCTGGATTCGTCGCCGACGGCATGATTTGTTAATGCTGGATGAGACGCTGCCATACTCGGTGGATCTAGATGATACTATGCCTGTTTCCGGGGGGGTAATAGCTCCACCTGGGACAGAGTCTGACAGTTGCCCTGGGTTGGTGGCGGCGGATTCAGTTGTGCCCACTTTTCGTTCTCCTGATCCACTAGGTGAGACCCGTTGTTCCCCTGACACATCCTTTGGCCGAGTTGGACGACTGAGGAGTCGTAGAAATGGAGGTAGTTTAGATGTGATTTCTGATTCGGAGGTTTTTGTCTCTGAGCCATTCAGAACTCGGAGGGGTCGAATTCCACGACCTCCAGCTTATCTTTCAATGTATACACGGGATTAGTACGGTGGGGCACTACAAGGTAGATGAATGTAGATATTTTAGTAATTCTGTGATTATTGGAAAAATTAGGTTTTAGGGCGTATGACTTTAAGAAGAAAAAAAAAAAAAAGTAGAAAATGGTTTTAGGATGTTTTAACACAAAAAAATGTTGGAGGTTTTAGGATTTTAATGGTTCGGAAAATGAGTGGGTAATGAATAAGCAATGAATATGAAGGGGGTAGGTAGTTAAAGGTAAAACTAATATTAATTTACAGAGCATGTGCGAAGATGGATTTAATTTTGTTCAGTGGAAGTCATTAACCCTTGGATTATTTCCAAGGTAAACAACTGTTTATCATGTCATCCTTTTCCCACAGTAATGGATAGTGAATTACAAGAAGTAGAAGAATTGTCGATAACTATCGACTGGGATGAGTACGTAATTATTGACACCTGGGAGGCAAGTGGGGAGATGGATGGTTCCGTGTTGCCTGGTTCCGTGTTGCCTGGTTCCGTGTCACCTGGTTCCGTGTCGCCTGGTTCCGTGTTGCCTGGTTCCGTGTTGCCTGGTCCTGTGTTGCCTGGGGACTCGTTGCCTCTGTCAGTACTGCCGAAGCGTATAGGGGTGCCTACCATGGATCACGAGTGTGCTATCTGTAAGAAAGTGGTTCCACAGAAGATGAAAAAACATGTTCAGTTTGCGCATATGCCCTGGTTTCTGGCCCCAGACCGATGTTGCTGGGAGTGTGAGGCAGAGCAAGGAGCCCTATGTTTCCTGCATAGACATGTAGAAGCCCAAGATCATACGGATGCAGCACTCTTTGATGATGCTAATTTAGTCCGGTGGATCTATAAGATCCTTGGGCTGTACGAGTTCCTGATGGAGATCCTCCAAGTTCCGGTACTAGATGTTCTGTTGGACACCATCCTTAAGAGAAGGCTGTTTACCATTGATCCACATGTACAGATTGCAGATACACAGGCAGCGTTGTTCCGGGTGATTGCCGGGGTGTTGGGACTCACGGTGAAGGCGGAGTATACGATCTCCCCACCAAACAGCGCGGCGGTTCTGTTCCACTGGAAAGCCCTGGCCGCCATTATCGGACAATTTGATCCGGCCACTCAACAAAGGCTTAAGGGGCTTGCCGGTGGAACTGGATTGCTCCGCTGCGGGGGTTCGCATGCATTGGGAGTCTCCCGCTCGGTAACCCCGATGGACACCCTTCTAGACACCTGCGGTAAACCAGTATGGAAAGGAACTCTTGCTACAGTTGTACCTTCAACCACCCTGCCTGCTAAGACCCCAATGGAAATACCGGATTTGGCTTCCACCCCAGTCACCATAGACACTCACGTCCACTTAGAGAAAGTTTTGCGGAAGTTCAATGTCCCATCCGTTGAGGCCTTGGAACGCCTAACAAATCGTAGTGATTCAAGAATTCAGCTCCAGTACCTTATTTCTAACTTTGTATTCCCGGAAACCTGGTCAGACCTGCCCTTGCTGTTGTCGGATTTCCGTTGTCAGTTTACTTTTGGAATTCATCCTCACGTAGCCAGTGCTCCCGTGTCGTCGGCTGTGATGAACCAATTATTCCATCTGTTGGCACATCCGCGATGTGTGGGATTGGGTGAGATTGGCCTCGATCTTCATTCTCATCATGATGCAGATCTCTACTTTCAGGAGCGTTTCCTACACCAAATTCTTCCTATTGCAGCTCAGCGGGATCTTCCGGTGGTTATTCACTGCCGGGAGACCGTGCCCACTGAATCTTTGGCGCGAGATCGCTGCATCTCAATCCTTTCGGCTCATCTGTCAAAAGGTCATCCGATTCACTTGCATAGTTTTGTTGGGGGGGGAGGGAGATGCCGGTGCCTGGATTAGGGCGTTCCCACGGGTGGTGTTCGGATTGAACGCTGGGATTCTCCGGTCGGACGCGACTGCACGTATGGCTGGGGTGATCCAGGCGGTTGATCTGGACCGCCTGGTCCTGGAGTCTGACGCTCCTTACCTGACTCCGAGTGGCCACTCGGGTGCCAATTCACCTTGGTACCTTGGGGTGGTTGCTCGTCGGGTAGGGCGCGTCCGGAACCTAGCGACCAGGTTGGTTTTTGACGCAGCCCGGCGGAATGCCTGCCGGACATATGGCCTCCCGCTAAATGACTAAATTTTGGGACCTGCAAAATTCTAAATTATATTTCAGGACATATCAAAATTCCAAATTGTTAGGGTTTAGAATGTTTTGGGGAGAATTGGGTTATTAAAAATTGTTAGGGATTCTGATAGGAATATGAAAAGGAGTGAGGTACAATGTTTTTCGTAGTAACGACAAAATTCTAAATTGTTAGGGAACTTGTAAATTAATAGTTAGTATTCCGGTAGCGGAGGGTAATAGCTCAACCGTTGCTGGGATCTAAACGTTTTATTTTATTTTGGGGGCGGGTAATAGCTTTGCCCCCACCTAGTAATTGGTAGGGTTTACTTCATATTTATAGTCTGACAGGGCGGGGATTAGTTCTGCCCAGTTGATATTCATGGTTAGGGTGTATTTCATATTTGTGATCTGACAGGGCGGAGAATAGCTCTGACCCGTCAATTCTTGGCTTATCAGCTGGATTTTTAATTTGGTCCTACAGTATTTTGTGAGGGAAGGGAGTGTAATATTAGGAATCATTCCCCCATGGCATGCATGGGAAAGATAGCACATCTCTCTGACAAAGAGGATGGGCTATGGGTATGCGTGGCATCATAAATTTGTAGCGCACTTTTCGAAATCTTGGAAAAGTGGGCTGTTTTACGTGCAAATGTGTACATTTTATAGTAGTGTACCTTCCCTGGTGGACAGGTGGACTCGTGATTTTATGATGCTTTGACATGAGGATATGTGGGCTCATGTTTCTGTGTGGCGGATGATTATGGTGTTTGTCATGGTATGATTGACGACATAACCTCATAGTCATACATTTATAGCAATGCAGAATGGTGTTGCAAGTTGGAATGGTAGCATTCCAGTTCAAAATTTTATTTGGCACTACTTTTTGGACCAGCTATACCTGGCGTTATGGGCTATCTTCATTAATCTGTTTCCATTGAAGGTCCTGGCCCATCAGGTCAAAACACCCTTTATCAAAACAGGGGAGAATGTAGTGCTCAGTGGGTTAATGCCTCGTTTTGGAGGGTTATCTGACAGCCTCGTTGTGGAGCCAACCAACCGGAAGTGGTCGGTGGCATAAATAGCCAGCGTGAAGAGGCAGCCATTGCTTTTTGGATTCTGGATTGTCGAGAGAAGACATCATCGGGTGCCATCCTGACTGACTAGGACCGGTAAGTACCTTCTTACTTGTCCCGGCACCATAGTATTATGGGGGGACTCCTGCTCCCCGAATAGGGCAAAAATAAAACAAATTTGTCGCGAGGTTATCAGTTGGTTGATTAGTCATCATCGTTCAGTTGACAAGGGCATTTCAATAGAGACGATCTGGTTATCGGCATGCTTATCATCCTTACTAAATCTGAATATAACCTGGGACGAATAATCTATAGGCTACTCGTCCCAGATATAACTTACTGGTGTAAAGCTGGACATCCTCGTCTGTTAAACCCAGTCCAAGGTATTCAGCTATCTCCCTCACTTTCTCAGCTGAAGGTGTGTGCATGGCCGGGGAGCGCCATAGTCTCTCAGGTACTATTAAGATAAACATGATAAAAACAATTGATTGTATTAACATAATGGCGATAGAGAATATTCACAGTGTAGATGTTTCCGTCTCAGATTTCCATTCGTTTTACGTGTCCTGTCGTTTTGCTTCAAGACAAACAATTTTTCTCCAACTGTCCTCAAACTTACCCTCAGAGACCACCAAATCTCAAAATCCTGTGCTACACTCTATATGGAACCATATCTGTTCCTTCATGCTACACAGCTGGAATCAAGGACAGAAACATCGATTTTGGTTCCGTGTAGAACCAAAATCTCGGAATGGTTCTATATTAAACCAGTTTGGTTCTATGAGGAATCGATTTGGTTCCATATGGAACCAATTTAGTCTATGTCAAGGTATTTTGGTTCTTAGATTTGGTGTCGGTTGTGTATCAGCCACAGAGCCAACATGTGTGAAAGATTATAACTATATTCCATCTAGTTGCACCTTCTATCTCTTTTCGTGTTACTCTGTTACTCAATTATCGGCAAAGTGTAAGAAAAGTTACAGGGGATCGGATTCTTCTCAAAGTTGGTATGCAGATACCATGCCATGAAATGTCCCCATTTTGCACCAACAGGTGTTGGTGGCTGGTGATCTGTCTCAGCATCATGTGCTGATTCAATGAGCTCGGAATAATTTTGTATACTGGTGTTACAGGTCACGTTCACCATAATGTATCAATTACCATGGACTTGTACATGTATCACATTCATATTGAATGGTGATGGCTGATGAGAATATTGCCCATATGGAACAAATGGCTGGATTCCAGCGAATAAAAAGTTCATGCTAATCATAAACAACATACAATTAATAATACTATCAAATAATTATGTATATTCCTTGTCGACATCAATATAATACAGACAATATTATGACTGAATCAGGGTAACAGATATCCAAGGGTATATATGTCTACACTAAACTGAAGGAGATCCATGATGCGTATTATATTATGTTGTAAAACTTCACTTGCTAATCTCGATTATGTTGCTTATTGTGAAAATAAATGAAATTATGAAAATAAATTTAGTATGATTGCCCATTACGCTCAAATTAGAAATATCAGCAGCTAAAGTTAAGCCAATCATAGCAATATATAACACCATGGTATTGTTGTAATATCACCCAGGTATTGATCTTTGGTTAAGAATGTAATGAGATACACATACCTGTTCTTTGTGTTATTCTGTATGCAGTTCATTCTGTATGTATTTTATACATGTACATATACCAGAAGTGGAATTGAAATTTGACTAAAATAATCAAAATATGTTCGATTTTTACCTCTACTCAGGAAATGAAGTCTTTGTTTCTAGAAGCTAAATCATTTCAGACACATTCAAGTCCTCACCTGGTCAAGGGAGATAATTTTGTAAAAAAACAAACAAACAAAAAAACCAAGTATAGATCCACACTGGCGCAGACCAGAAAGTTTTATGACCTTTGATGATATTTGTGGAGCATGCTGCAGGACTTCAACTTCCATGAATCTGATATTATCCACACAATCCCATTCTACATGATATTTTTGCCATAGCACCGATAAACTAGATCCCTTCATTTATGTGATCTACATCCAGGAGCTATTGGGGGCTGCAGGTTTTGTAAAAGTTAGATCCAATTATTCTGAGATAAGGAATGAAGTCCGGCATGGTTGTTTTAAGTTAAAACTGGGCATCCTTGAAAATGTCTGACCGATTGACACATGTATCACTCTGCCGGTCATCATTACATGCGTAATGTTTATCACAAGAGAGAATATGTATACTGTGTTTGAGGAATATTTCTGCCTCCCCAATGGAAGGCGAAATTTGAATGAATGGTCTGTGTTGTCAGTGTGTCTGATGTCCCCCTTGCAAAGACAAGAAAATTTTCTATGTAATTTATTATTTATTGATATATTTATTGATTTTCTTTTTGTCTAATTGTCTTCTGTTCAAGTCATTTGGCATTGGTAAAACCTGAAATGTATATCATGTTCTCCTTATTTCATCTAGTGATACTGTCTGTTTGGTTCCAGATCACGGGGCTGAACAAAGTATGTGAAATGTGATCGTATGGCAAATAAATGCCCAGTGGTATGTCCAGGGCTTAAAACTACAAAACAAAATTGAGAAAGGTTCCATCCATGCTATCAGTCAAAAATCTCAATAATGTAGGCCTACATGTGGAATGTAGACACTCCTTTGTTTCAGCTACAATTCAGAATAAGTTTTCAGAATATTATCAGGGCTTAACAAGCAAATTATTCTTCATCAACAAGTATCACAGCACACAATGTGGATGTCACTAAACTGTTAGGATAAATGAAAAGAAAAGCATATGTATATTATTTATCAGCTTTATTAAATAAGTTTACAGACTCACGCAGGTAGATCAATTTGGTGCTTCTGCAAAATCAAACCATTATTCAACTGCCAAATGCCAAGATAAAGCGCCCCCCCCCCGGAAATATAATTTATCAGCAAAATTTAGAATAACTGTTTTTGAACAACCAGGCTGGTGGATATCATCAACTGAAAGAAAACGACAGGGTTCCCACACCTTGGGGATTTCAAAATTCCAGACCTTTTCCATACCTTTTTCAAGACCTATCAAGTCTTTTTCCAGACTCAATGGATGCTTCAAATCAGCTATTACATTATACATTGCCAGGAAGAATTTTGAGACCGTTAGGTGATATGGATCAAAACTAGTCAAGCTCAAGATGAACAATTAACTCCTTTATTATGATGATGATGTACATTGAGATCACTGCATCAACTTACAACTCAAAAATCAAAGCAGGTTCCAAATTGACAGAATGTTTCAAAAGCACAGAATGATGAACTTTTTTATTTGAAAATAAATTCACGTTTTCTTTCATTCTACGAAACAGAAATTAAAAGAATCAGGTTTATTGCTCTTTTTTGTCATACAGATTCACTAAAGCCAGAATGAAAAAAAAAAATAGACAAAAAAAAAACGAAGACAAAAAAAAGACCCCAAAAAAATTAAATGAAATGGCTGAAAAGTGTTCTAGTTCTGCAAAATCTTGATTGGATTGGAGAATCCCTCAAATTAATTTCAGAATAATTGTTCATCTTTATATCGTTTGAACAAGTTAAAAAAAATATTAGAACTGATAAGACAACAAAGCTAGAAAAAAAATACCAAGGGAGACAACTTTTGTACAAGTGCTCTAGAAGTATTGAGCGGAGTTATCCCCCTTCAAAACGTTGCCCCTGGAAACCGTAAAACACGCAATTTGCGTGCTGCTTGGAGGAGATATTTTGTGTCAATGATCATTACCAATAAAGATTACAATTATCAACACCAGTTTTATCAGACTGTAGTAACTTACAAAGTGAATGACAGGTACACGATTCACACAAACGGACGAACCCACGAGGAGATGAATGGGTGTGAATGGACTGGTGCCGCAAGACGGTACATCTTCGGGAAATTTATGACCTATTCCAAGGTTCTTAGCGTGACATGTACATGATCAGGTCAGGGCATTTGCAGCATTTCTGTTCTTCATTCAATACATAGTTACTGTTCATACGCCGGATGATATGTACTTTTGTTGCTAACATTATGCAAGTTTTGTTGTTAAAAAAATAAAACTGAACGTACTTGTAGGCCTACTCGTTTGAAGCAGCAGACATTATAAATTTAGTTGACCTAGATTCTGCATTGAAGATCAACCATTGAAACGCGGAAAACAACGAATTACGTCAATTATACAGTATTTTCGCCTGCATGTTGTCTGATCGTACTATTCTTGTTTATCTGATGATGCTAAACAATAATGATCTTGTGAACTTTGAGATAGGCCTAGGTCATAAATTTTCTGAAGATGTACCATTTTGCTTTGGTTTCGAGATTGAGGTGGAACCCGACTACAGAAGCAAGGCCCACTGCAATGCATTGCAATGGGGAACCCCGTTATTTCAATTGTGTCCAAAGAAAAGATTCAAGATTTCGTCGGGAACCATGACGATCCCTATTGGAAATACTATGAGTCGTGGGTTCCCCATATGACAATTATTTGGCGGGAGATTTCACGTTGCGCTCCTAGACCTCCGTCTGATCGACGGAGGTAAAAAACGGTAACATACGCTACGTTATCTGTTTAGTTAAGTTACATATACGTCATGCAGGAAAATCCGATGACCATCGTATTAGTGAATTCTTTTCTGCAAACAATACAATATTGTATCGATAAACGGTTTACACCGGACGAGCGGTCAGCTGTTCAGTTGGGCTGGGCTCGTGCCCTAGTGAAGCGGCGGCAGAACCCAATGAGCAAATCATCAACCGCGATAAGGAGGAATACGAGGGGGACTATCCGGTTCTCACCTCCGTGACCTGCATCTCAATCATAACGCGTTGGCATATTATTATATTTGGGCTACGTGACCTATAGCAGGCAGAGCCTTGTGGACTAGACACTCTCCTTCTCCTCTTTCTTCCACCGACTTTCGTTATTTAAAGAATAAGTCAAACAGAACAATAGGGCTCGTTTTGATAAAGAAATTAGCTGGGCATGTTATACGCATTTTCTCCGGTTAGCGATGGTGATATGGCGATGGTACGATGATGAGGTGATATTTGCATGCAGTAACAACTCTAATATCAAAACGTTTGAACGAGGTTACAGACGGCTGTCTACTAAATGCCAGGTCTGAAGCTTTAAGACAAATCTGTGCGTGGACTACATTTTACTTCTGCAAATATTTATTTAACAATGTAAACATTCCTAGCTCTGAAACGTTGTGGGCCCATATCTCATTCAACACGACTAATGTAGTACGGTACTTACAATTTATCCCCACTCAGGATATGACCCAGTAAATCGGATATACATTTGACAGTAGGCTGTATCATGGGTCACAGTAGATTAGTCCGCTATATGGTTTACAAGAGTATTTCAGTGAGGATTAATATTTTTAGGGACGGATGAAGGTTATGGTTAGATATAGACATAATTACCTGCTTGCCATGGATATATGTGCTCAGGCAAAAGTCGTGTCTTATGTGTTGTGCCTTAACCCTATCTGGTCTGGGCTTTTTGGGACCTGTCCATGCAGGCCTGAAGAGGGACCATTTCGCCCCCTCCTCCTAATTATTTTACCCCTTGAGCTAGGGGGCTGAAACTTACCACCATATACCCTTGGGTCAAGCTCTAAAAGAAAATGTAAACAAATGCAAGCTAGCCGCTTTGATGACGCCCAGTGAAGTTATATTAAAAAAAAGTTTTTTTGGTCGATTTTTCGGTCAGTTTTCTCGAATTTTCCATTTGTGCAATTTCTTGCAAAAACTGCGTGATAAATTAGTAAATATTAATGTGCTGTGAAATAAAATAATTTTTGCCACCTTTCCATCGCGGAAAAGCAGAAATTTTGAAGAAAAATGACGAAAACATCATTTTTCTGGTACCCCACGGGGGCGCCATCTTGAATTTACCCATGGTCCTCTATTCGGGGGGTTATGCAAATAGGCTCAAATGACCCCAATATGATTATCTATAAAGTCAGCTTTTAATTATTTGTCGTTCCGGAGATAGCTTAGAAAGTTCGGTAGGGTGGAGGAGGCATTTGCCCCCCACCCGGCCTGGTAGGGTTAAAGGGAAGCTGGGAATCCGTCAAAACAGTACAGCCAGTTCACCCAGTGTCTGAGTATTCTACAAATTTCATGTTCCGGAGTTGCATGTAGCCCGGGTCAGCTGCTGTCAACCCATAGTCTTGAACCTAACGTATCGCAGAAGGAGATACAGTTACCAGTGGTATCAAAACAATCCTCTACTTTAATATACTCTCACACATCAACTAGTTTAATAGTACAGACAATGTTTTCAATAATTTCCCGTTTCTTGTGGGGCGGGACACCGTGACCTTAACCCGACCAGGCCAGGAGTGGGGGGAGAGCAAAATGCTCCCCCTTACCAAACTTTCTGCGCTATCTCCGGAACGACAAAAAATGGAGAGCTGAAACTCCGTGATTTTATAGTTAATTGGGGTCATTTTAAGCCTATTTGCATAACTTCCGAGCAGAAGATCATGAGTAAATTCAAGATGGCGGCCAAGTGCGGTACCAGAAAAGTGATGTTTTGTCATATTTCTTCAAAATTTCTGCTTTTCCGATATGAAAAGTGGATTTATTTCACATCACAATAATATTTACTAATTTATCATGCAGTTTTTAGGGAGAAATTGCATAAACAAAAAATTCGGAAAATCTGACCGAAAAGTCGACCAAAAATGCCGTTTTTGAAAATTACGTCAGTGTGACGTCATCAAAGTGGCCTTCTTGGATTTTGTTACATTGTCTGGTAGAGCCTCACCCAAGGGTATAGTGTGGTAAGTTTCAGCCCCCTAGCCCAAGGGGTAAGAAAAATAATTAGGAGGAAGGCTGTATTTCGGCCACCCAGGCCTGGACAGGTCCCAAAAAAGCCCAGCCAGATAGGGTTAAACTTTGAGATGCTTTAAGCTTTGACAATTATAGTACCTGGTACATCGTCTCTTAAAGACGTATTCACTGAAAAAAAATTGACGATTTTCTGATTTTTGGGGTATTGGGATACATCGTCATCGCATATCCACTCGCACAATTTCAATAATATTAGATAATATGACCTTTTACCATTGACCTACTGACCTCAGTTTTGGTACGCGACATTTGTGGGAGCCATAGTT
This sequence comes from Hanleya hanleyi, assembly GCA_036873755.1. Classification (NCBI taxonomy): domain Eukaryota; kingdom Metazoa; phylum Mollusca; class Polyplacophora; order Lepidopleurida; family Hanleyidae; genus Hanleya; species Hanleya hanleyi. Next base: position 16,527 of record JAVTVY010057103.1, on the reverse strand, counting down.
ATCCTGGTGCAATTTTGTAAGGGATCGTTAATTTAATGAAACGTTAAAGAACTAAATATTAGTAACGGAAGTCGATGAGAGGAGGAGGAAATAGAGAAGGAATTTGTATGCCTTACATGTAGGACTTCATCGTGTAGATCTGAAGCATTTTTACACTACACAAATGACATAATAATATGATATTCCTGCGCAGTATCAGATCAGGTACATCGGATGTCTATATTTCAAAATTACACATTCCTGCATTAAGCAGTAAATAGGACTTTGAAGGTACAAATATCTGGTATCTGTCTTGAAAGATGAGACGAGGGAAAGCTAAGCCGGTGTATTATCCTAGTGCAGCAAATCGCAGACACGATGAGGAATCCATCCATATGGTGTCAGTAGAATAACAAATACGAAACCAACGCGGATTAACAAAGCCATCTCACGTCCTGGATATAAATAACATGGGACTGGTCGGGTCATAGCTAAACAATTGGTCCGAATGCGTCGTAGGGGGTGTCATCTTGTAGTTCCCGTGGTGGAGACCGCGATTTGAGGGATGTCCACAACATCTGTGACGTCATTGGTGACGTCATCAGTACGAGTAGTAGCGAAAGTGGGCATTTCGAGCCCGCAATGAGTGTATGTGCGCGTGTGTCTGAGTGAGTGAGTGAGTGTGAGTGAGTGAGTGAGTGAGTGAGGAGAAAGAGAAGGAGGAGGAGGAATACGCACTAACGACGTCGGGTGAATGAGTGAGTGGGACCCTACGGGCTATAGGGTACAGGGTGCACCACAGGTACGCGCGCATGCATGTGATGACGTCACTTCCGAGCCCTGAGCTCCACAAGCTTTGAACTCCAAGAGCTCCGATCCAAAGGCTCTGCCACACGGGAGCTACCACCACCACCGGGCGTTGACGCCCGTCAACTCCCGGTGGTGGTGGTGTGTGTGGTGGTGTGTGGTGGTGGTGGTGGTGTGTGGTGGTGGTGGTGGTACAGGGTGCACCAGGTATGTGTGTGTGTGCGCCTGCGTACGATGACATCACTTCCGAGCAGCTCAGGGGTCAAAGATCACTTCCGTTCACGCCTCCATGTCTTCCGAAAGAGAGAGAGAGAGACGGCTGACTAAGCACAATGTTCACACGCGCACACACACAAACACACATACACACACACACACACGCACACACACTCACGCCTACACGCAAGCACACACAGATACACACAGACGCGTACACCCACACACATACACACACACACACACACACACACACACGCACACCTACACACACGTATACACAGACACACACACACGCACAATACACACACACACACACACGCGCATAAACATACACACGCAAGGCGCCGGATGTAAAATCTACTGCCCACACGCACGCACGCGCACGCACGCACGCACGCACGCACGCACGCACAAAAACACACACACACACGTGCGCGCAATGCGGCTCAGTCGTACACCAGTACATCTCGGTTCTCGACTTGGGGGTAGTTGAAATGAGTATGCTAAAAATAGATCACCAGCTAGCTTGCTATAAAAGGGAAGCGGCCTGGCCGTTTCATCAGACACTCTGTCAACCACCAAGATGTTCACTTGTACTACGTGCTCGAAATCATTCACTCGCCGGCACGACTTGCGCCGCCATGAGGCTACCAAGCACGATGGAACCGCCCGGTATAGCTGTGCGATATGTAGGCCTACACTGTCGTTTCAGCGCCCAGATCATTTACAGCGCCATGAACGTTCAATTCATGGACCACCCAAGCGTCCATGCGAAGAATGTGGTCAACTCTTCAAACGACCCAGTCAGTTAAAACGGCATGAGCGTTTGATTCATGGTCCGTCACCACGGCATGAGGGACAACTTTCCACTAAAGAGGCACCCAGGAGGGACAGACCCACTGAAGATGAACCCGGGGAGACGAATGCCACTGGTGATGCGATCACGGAGAGCCCGCCTATACCACAGTTCAGAAGAGCCTAGATATCCAGCCGGTCCCTAGCATTACTGTTCCCATTCATACGCCTGACACCAACGAACATTTTCTGAAAGATGCGGCGGATGTTCCCAGCGATCTCTTACAGGACGCCCATCCAGTGAGTGACATCTATCGGCGCCATTGGCCCATGATACGGCACTGTTTCCTCCGTCATCGCCCTATTCAAGATATCTACAATTTCCGACTGACTGACCTCGCCCGTCTACGCAGCTACGTGGAAGCCATCTTCAACGATCAAACTACGGCCTTCAAGTTGAATCTGGCGTTTGGTTATGTGCTACAGCATAAGGATACAGACCAAGCCCGATATTTTTACCCGAGCAGTAACATCCGGGTATTTGACCAACCGTTTACCATCATTTACCGGGCGTCGCTACAGCCCGTGCTGGACCAAGTGGACCAATTGGATGTCTTGGGATGGGCCTATGAACAGCGCCCCAACACCAAGTGGATAGTGGAGAGGGTCACCAATGTCACGTTTTTCGTGACCAAATTACGGAATCTTCCCATCGGATGAATGTATTCACCCATGCACTGATAGATACTAAGAATGCGCAAACAACCATCTGAGGATATGTTGCCTCAACGGTATCCTGGCCTGCCCGATGACGATTAGAACAAACGGTTCAGAGCGAACATGGCCGAAGATGGAACTTTCTGAAATGGCGACTTCTGATTGGACAAGAGCAGCCGAGAATACATCTAACGGGCAAGAACGAATATGACAGATGCAGCGCCAAATGACGGCCTCTGATTGGACAAGAGGCTACTTGTATTGTAAACATACCCAACGCGCCCCCCCCCCCGAGCTTGGGTATGATGTACTGGGAGGGGATAATAAAATGATTGTCCTGTCATCCTTGTTGTTCTTGTTCTCTCATCGGTCTACATCATGCGACATTGTACAGAGTACATGTTCATTGAGAGAGAGAGAATTAAGGTCTAACATCGCATTCCGCAATATTTCAGCTATATAGCGACATGGACAGAGAGTATGTGCATGGATTTGAACAGAGTATGTATACATGGGCTTGAACAGAGTACATGTAGAATGACATGCACAGAGTACATTTACATGGACAAGGAACATGTTTATTGACAGAGTACATGTACATGAATACCTTCCTTCACTTCCCAAAAATGCACACTTTCGCTATTACTCGTACTGATGACGTAACCGATGACGTCACACATGCTGTGGACATATCTCAAACTGGGGTCTGCACCACGAGAACTACAAGATGACACCCCACACAACGCATTCGGATCAATAGTGGTCCATTTCTACCGCAAATACCTTCCTTCCCTTCCCCAAAATGCCCGCTTTCGCTACTACTCGTACTGATGACGTCACCGATGACGTCACAGATGCTGTGGACATCCTTCAAATCGGGGTCTACACCCCGAGAGCTACAATATGACACCTCCCACGACATATTCGGACCAAGGATGGTCCCTAACTACCCAAACACACCCCACGCACCCCTCAAAATGACCACTTTACTTAATATACCCAATTGCGCATGCGCACGCCATTTTGACTCTACCCCACAAAAGTTTCACTTGATACCTCGCACGACCCATCCGGACCAATAGTGGTCCATCTCTACCCCAAACACACACCCACGCACCCCCAAAATGCCGGCTTTATATACTACGACCAGATTGCGGATGTGCACAATATTGAAAATGGATGATACCTTAGTCCAGTCGGGTGTTCCTCCACGGAAGCTTCAAATAAGGCCTCATACGACAACATAGGCTCACCTAGACCCCAATACGTCCACCCAGTATGGACCTATCCCCCATAGCCACTAGGCCTATGGGCCTATATACAGAGCTACCCGGTACCTGGACTTTTTAAAAAAAATTCACCGCTTCACTTCGAGACCCTTCCCATCGTGTCCTACATGGTGAGACGTGAAAAACAAGGCCAAACAACCCATATCACAATGAACGTGTGTGAATTTCCCAGTATGGGCCTACCCCCCATAGCCAGTATGGGACTATATGGGCCTATATACAGACCTCCGTGAACTTTTCAAAAAATTTCACCGCTTAGCTCCGGGACCCTTCCCATCGCGTTCTACATGGCGAGACGTGAAAAACAAGACCAAACAACCCATATCACAATGAACGTGTGTGAATTTCCCAGTATGGACCTATCCCCCATAGCTAGTATGGGGATATATGGGCCTATATACAGACCTCCGTGAACTTTTCAAAAAATTTCACCGCTTAGCTCAGGGACACTTCCCATCGGGTTTTTCGTGGCGAGATGTGAAAAACAAGACCAAACAACCCATAGTAAAATCCACAAAAAATGACCCCCTCGCCCCTCATACCCCATACAGGCATTTTTCCGTATATTGTATAATACAGGCCCCTAGTGTAGAGGTACAGTCCGTATTCCGCTTTTCATATTTCCGGGGAAAACACCCATGACTTGATAGGCAGGCCCCGATAAGCCCGGGGACCGATATTAGCCCTTTGGGATAGGGTTGATAGAAGTTTTCCTCTATTGTAGGAGTAAAGTCCGTGTTCCGCATTTTATATGTGGAGAAATTTTACATGCACCCATTATTCCACCCTGCCTCTAGAGGGCAGTACTATCGATGCCAAAGGGGAATTCCCAAAGCAAGCGTCGCCATTTTTCTTTGTTGATTTTTGCGAAGATGTACTGGACAATAAACGCTCGACCCTGGGGTCGTACGGATGCTAGACTCGTAATAATAGCATCGTTCAACACCTATAGGTTACGTTTATTACTATAAGTCTTCCTTCCCATGGTGTCAGGTATTTTTTTTCGACCCTCCCCCGCTCCAAGGTCACGCCCGATCGAGTGACGTCACATACCCCACCCGTCGAGAGCCTCACTTTCCTGAAATTACCGCAAATTAATGATATGTAAATAGGTCAATATTACCGCTTTTGCGGTGACTATACTACTTCGGGTGTTAGTTCAGACTGGCAAGGTTCTCGGTCGACTCCGGCTTTATATATGAGGTGGGGGCAACGTTACTCGGATGAGAAGCTGGCAGTATGGCGTTGTAAACTGGGAATAACAGTACACTTTCATATGGATTAGTTCCAGCGTGTATTATTCAACGGGACCTACAAACAGTATAGCTAAGATTCATAGCGTCTCCCTTCCCTCAACGCTATGCCGACGACAAACACATTTCCCTGGTGGTAACTCGAACATCTCGCACTTATTATTACCTTTGCGCCCTAATGGGCCTTCATTATCTTGAGAAAATGGGCCGCCATGAATAAAAATACCATAATCGATCTTGTTATCATCATCCCCTGTATACACGGGGTCTATTATGACGGAAATGCCCATCTTCTTGACCCTCGATTTCAGGTGAGTTTGAGGCTCCATAGGGATAATTGTAACGTCTGTGATTAATATATGACCGACGAAGGGCCATTTAGTCTGCCATTTCTGTATTTTTACCTCCGCCGATCAGACGGAGGTCTAGGAATGCAACGTGAAATCTCCCGCGAAATAATTGTCATATGGGGAACCCACGATTCATGTGATTTCCAATAGGGTTTACTATGGTTCCCGACGAAATTTTGAAGCATTCTTTTTGGACACTATTGAAATAATGGGGTTTCCCCATTGCAATGCATTTCAATGGGCCTTGCTTCTGTAGTCGGGTTCCACTTCCCATCATGCTTCACGAGTTACGGCAGTCTAGCAGAAGATTGAACATGGCGGTTCCCCAGCTTGTAGAGATGGACAATGCGATTTTTTGCCGTTTTTCTGGTAAGTTTTTTGTCGCTATTTTATGTCATTTCAACACAATGATTCCTAGTATACCACCCGTCATTTCTATATATCGGAAAGTATTTGTCGGCTGATGACTTATGCCGAAGCCAACCATATATCAAAACATTTCAATCTCTCTATGCTGAATCAAACAAGAGAACAGGTCGCCTGAAAGACCACCACCAGGACGTGAAAGTCATTTGATTAAACACCAGAAAACTACCAAGTTTGGAACACACAATGTAGTACAGACCTGTCTTACACTCCTTTATTTCCTATATTTTCCTATATTTTATTCTGAAAATTCCTATATTTTTGCAAATTTCCTCCTATATTTTCTCCTATATTTTCACTGTGAGCCACTTGCAGGCCTGCAATTCCCATTTCAAAGGTTCATCTCCCAGCAGCATACATGTCAATTAACATTTCAATACACTGAATTAAAAATTATTCTTGAATCTATTCTCAAATGAAAGCTCGTGTGAAACACGGGCAAAGAGCATTTCCCCAGATAATTTTGTAAACCCATAATTTGATACTCCCAGGGCTTTAGATCTCCCCAATTTGGGCCCACCCCTTATTATGGGTGGCAAATTTTTTTTTGGATGAGACAGAAGGTGGGGCACACACCCCTGGAGGATGAGCAATCACGAATCATCCCTGGTAGAAGTGCCTCGGAGAAGGGATTTCTTCACCAATGGGCGAAACCCAGTGTGAGGCAACACCAACTTTATTTTGCATTTCATGGACCCACCGACATTAAAAAATCGAATAAAAATAAAAATTTCAAATTGCCACTTTTATATTTCCTATGAAAGTTTGAACATAAAGACTTTAACCCTCTTTTTATTTCTGATTGTATGAATTAGGCTGTTGTACTCTATCTGAAACAATGCCAGCAAATAAAAATGCCAAACAACAAAAAATAAATACCTTTCACTATAATTTGTCACTGTAAGTCAGTGAATTGTTGTTGTTGTAAAATGCTGCTAATATTACTTAGGCAATAAGGACGTTCAATGTAAATCAAGAACCTTCACTGGCTGTGTGATCTATCAATCTGTTAGGCTTCTGATCCATGCAGGGTCCGAAATAGAAAACTTTTGATGACCTGCTGTTTTTTTTTACACATATTTCGACAGTGATGCAGTATGTCAGAGCTAGGAAATGGAGGGTGTTTCAACAACTCACCCGATACAGCATGGTTTAAGTTGAAGCATGAAGCTGTTGGAACAAGTGCAAAATTCGTTAATTTGTTCTGGAAGACAACCACAGCCACAACAAAATGATGACAATGTTAGATTTGGAGTGTATGTTGGCAGTTAACATGTGATTTAACATACAGTTTTTGACCTTGAGAAAACAGGTCAACATCAGTCATATTGAAAGAGTTCAGGTCCATCATCACATGCATATACAGTATGTGGTATCAATTCAGAATGCCTAGCTATATTTCATGTTATATCATAATATAAAGTATATAACCTAGAGAAAATAGGTTCAGTCAAACGGGATAGGCTTCTAGTCAGTCACCAATTGCACAAGTATGATGAATTTGGAGAGCTCATCTTCACTCCTTTAAAATTTATTGCTTGTGCTAAATTTGATCTCGATAAATCAGGTGAAGGTCAGTCAATTTCATTAATTAGGCTTCTGATCCATCCAGGGTCCGAAATAGAAAACTTTTGATGACCTGCTGATTTTTTTCCTTCAGAGAAAAATCACAGGTCAAATTGAACATCACCTGCTATTTTTATAATTGGACAGCTATTGTTTTCAACCTGTGCAAATTCAGAGGAAAATAGTTAATTTAACACCATGCAGTAAGGATCATTCATTTGTTAAGTTTCTTATGCATTTTATCTATCCAATTTCACAGGAAAATAAACTATAATTTGAACCATCTCTTGTTAATATGCATGTACATATTGACAGCCCTTATTAGTTACTAGAGACTGTCTGAGAGTGAACATTATAGAACTTTAATGGTGTGATGCAGGTGTTACAATACACACTCCACAAATGTTGTAACTCGCATGGGAATATACAATTATGAAACACGCGAGTTACAACATTTGTAGGTTTCCATCAATTCTGATGCGGATTGCCAAAAAAAGTATACCTATATTATCTTAAAATGACAAGTCTTATCCAAACTTCATGTCATGTAGAAGTATTCAATGTAGGTACATACCCACTTTATCACCATACTTTATTCATTTGTGCACAGTTTACTTAGTTCTTGCCAGATAACCAGATTATGTATTGTTTTCATCAATTAGAGTGTGTATTGTATCACCTGAATCACACCATTTGTAGATCGCTGTCAGGTTATCGCTCAACAATTTCTGAAAATGACAGCATTTTAATATCCGTCCTACTGGCTTACCTATTCATAAATGTGTATTGGCTAAGATCACATTATGCCTTGTATATATACATGTACTGTGCGTATGGAACTGTTTGTAACTTTGTTCACTGCTGAAGATGCTATAACTAATAGCGAACTATACAGAATGAAATTTGTCATCTCTACTCGAAGTTGATTTTCTTCTCTATTATTGGAAAATCATCAGTGGTTCCAATGGATTACTTCAATTAGATATACTTTTAAAAATTTCACAGGTGGGATGTGCCATATAGCAGGTATGTAGAAGTTCCACTTCAAAAATCTTTCTACTTTTTCAGTTAAAAAAATAATTATCAACATTTGTAACTATGCTGTCAAAATGCAATGGTATGTGCAATTTCACATCTTCAGTTTCAAATAAATTCTGGGGACTTCCACATAAAACAAAAAATTGTGCATTAACTGAGTGATAATTTGTGATTTTATTCATTGAAAATTGGCCAGAATGCATCCCCAGAAATCTGGAAGCCCAGGGCTATGTCAGTAATGGAGAGATAAATAGCACTGATTTTGGAAATGAAGTGTTTACTTTGATGACACAAAGTCTACTAGCCCACTTTATGTAAAGTGCATTATGCAATAAGTCAACAATTACAGGTCTTATGACCTGAATGGTCAACATACAGTCCTATAATATAAGGCCTGAAAGGTAAAGCAGAATATCAGTGTTACATTATGTCTATTTGACAAAAATGGTCAGACTTCAAGCTCACTTTGAATCCTTTCTCCATACTGACCAGACACTCCAGACATATTTTCTCTGACTGCATTTTAGTTATGTGTGTAAGCAGGGGTTGATGTAGCCTTGATTTAGATATATTTAGCTGACCTTACCCTGTGCCATATGATTATGCCAGCACTAACAGCACCAATGTCCTTACACTCCATTTTTAAAACATAATGTTAATAAAATTAGTAATTGTAAAAAAGAAAAGATATAAATCAAGCATTGTGTTGATGGGCTGCAAATCCGTATGAGAGGTGGGCCTTCAATTTCAATCTTTAAAAAAACTTTCAGTCCTTTGAAATCCTTTGTCTGTCTGACAATAATAAACTTCATGAACAGTTGAAACATCAATAAGTTTACTGTCTATAGTTCCACCCAATGATGAACAATATCACGAACCTACATGATGAAGCAAACTCCTCAGATGTGGCCTGGGGAATGTATAGATATTGGACTCAAGTCATGAGAATTTCATATATTAAAAAAAATGGCAAAATAGAATTACTTTTCCCTGATTAAGAAGCAAATTTTCATTTTTGTGAATACAAATTACAACACATATAAGGGAAGTGGGAAGAGGTGCCGACATACCGACTGCGTCACATGACTTCTTTTATTTTGAGATGCAAAAATGCGTCTCCATGATTCGCCAACACCACCAAAATCTTGTCAGTTCTTTGCCTATCTTGCAAGATCATTATACCCAAATTTCATGGAAATCAAACACGTTGTTCAGAAGATATGATGTTACACATGTTTACCTGAATTCATGTCTATAGCGCCATATAGTGATGACCAAATGCCACGAAAAACAAGCGGGTGAAATCTAAAGCCCTAGGGAGATGGCACATAAAAGTTTAATGGAAAAAACTTTAATGGTGATAATGGTTATTGAGGTTTTGACGTTACGTCAGATAAATGAGATTTTTCATTTAAATGGCAATTTGATTCGCACGGAAAGGGAATTATCATGTCGGCAATCCTATATTTATGCTTAGCAACCTAGAATAGAACAGTTTTTAAATATTTCTCCAAGCGAACTTGTGAATTTTCATTTGACGAAAAACTTTTTTTTTGAGACGCAAAAAACTACTTGACTTTATAATTATGCCAGCTACAACAAAACCTTTTCAGCACATTGACTATCCTTCAAGATCATTGTAATAAAATTTCAAAGAAATCAGACAAGCCGTTCAGTCGAAATCGTCAGAGAAAGGTTTACCTATGCTCTGACTACAACGCCACCTAGTGGTGAGCAGCGGGTATCGAAACACAACCAGACAAATTTCCCAGGCCTAAAGAGATAGTACACCAAGTCTGACCCGAAAATATTTAACGGTTTCAGAGATATTCACGTTTAAAGTCGCGGCGGCGGCGGCGGCGGCGGATCCGGCGGAGCCGTTTCTCATGAAAACATAAGAGCATCCACTTTGTGGAAATGCTCTAATTACCTTGAGTAAGGATACCATTCAGGTCCCAATACTATTGAGTACACGTATGCTGTGAGAACTGGTATAATGGATTACACCGTGTTGTGTATGATGAAAGAATGAAATATAATAAAGGCCATAAACATTTTCAGTAAACTGAGTTTTGATATTAAATGTATACAATTGATTTCAACATGCAGGTCATGGATTCAGCACTTCTAACAGGACTGTTACACAATGGATGTACTGGATGAACTTGGAAGTACCAATACAGACTATCGATTGGTTTAGCTGTGTCAGAAAGGTGTGGTATGACAGAGGTGGTGAAAATCAGAGTCAGTGATTGGCCGCATAGTATTGTGCAAACCACACCCTCCCCCTCCCACATTGGATATCAGCTGATTCTTCACGAAATAAACATTACGCATGTATAAGTGTCGATATTTTTCTCCGCACATTGTGAGCCATTGACAAATACAAGAACATAAATATACGAATCTTTACGCAACCACTTCATGACCACATGCAGGGTGATACAAGTGTCAATCGGTCAGACATTTCCAAGGATGCCAAGTTCTAACTTAAAACAACCATGCTAGACTTCATTCCTTCACTCAGAATAATTGGATCTAACTTTTACAAAACCTGCAGCGGGCATTTTGGGGAAGGGAAGGAAGGTATTTGTGGTAGAAATGGACCACTATTGGTCCGAATGCGTTGTGTGAGGTGTCATCTTGTAGTTCTCGTGATGCAGACCCCCCCCCCTTTTTTTAACAAAATTATCTCCCTTGATCAGGTAAGGACTTGAGTGTCTAAAATGATTTAGCTTCTAGAAACAAAGACTTCATTTCCTGAGTAGAGGTAACAACCGAACATATTTTGATTATTTTATTCAAATTTCAATTCCAATTCTGGTATATGTACATGTATAAAATACATACAGAATGAACTGCATACAGAATAACACAAAGAACAGGTATATATGTATCTCATTACATTCTTAGCCAAAGATCAATACCTGGGTTATATTACAACAATACCATGGTGTTATATGTTGTTATGATTGGCTTAACTTTAGCTGCTGAAGATATTTCTAATTTGAGGGCAATGGGCAATCATACTAAATTTATTTTCATAACTTCATTTATTTTCACAATAAGCAACATAATCGAGATTAGCAATTGAAGTTTTACAGCATAATATAATATGCATCATGGGTCTCCTTCAGTTTAGTGTAGACATACATACCCTTGAATATCTGTTACCATGATTCAGTCATAATATTGTCTGTATTATATTGATATCGACAAGGAATAACCATAATTATTTGATAGTGTTATTAATTGTATGTTGTTTATGATTAACATTAACTTTTTATTCGCTGGAATCCAGCCATTTGTTCCATATGGGCAATATTCTCATCAGCCATCACCATTCAATATGAATGTGATACATGTACAAGTTCATGGTAATTGATACATTATGGTGAAGGTGACCTGTAACACCAGTATATAAAATTATTCCGAGCGCATTGAATCATCACATGATGCTGAGACAGATCAGAACGGAGTATCGGTAAAATCAGGTGTGTTTTTTAGAGGATTCTGTCAATGAGGATGCTATACTGTACACGTACAAAATATGAAGTGTTGATGTGTAGGGCCTATAGCACAAAATCACAAGCAAGTTGGTAAAACTAGGCACACAGGGTCTCATTTCTAACGTGTTGATTTGGGTGGGGGCGTCCTCTCAGGGGGAGGTGGGGGTGGGAAGGAGCCTAATGTCTCAAGCAGTATTCCAGGTTTTCCATCAATATACTCTATTCCATACCCCAATATTTCAAGCACGTGAAATCAGACAAACATTGTTTGCGAGGAATGTGACTTCCACATCCCTACACATGTAGCTGGACATGCTAGTGGGAAACCCTCAACCCCAGGTTAATTCCCATTGGTGAAGTTAACGTCCACCAAATGCAAAACTGATCTTGGCATCCGGCCCTATGTTATTCAGTGATGTATTCCCCTACGGACCCTGTTGCCTCGACGGAGGTCTTTGCGCTCATCCAGCGCTCGTTATTCATGGCGGCCCATTTTCTCAAGTTAATGAAGGTCCAATAGGGCGCAAAGGTAATAATAAGTGCGCCATGGAGATGTTCGAGTTACCACCAGGGGAATGTATTTGTCGTCGGCATAGCGTTGAGGGAGGGGAGACGCTATGAATCTTAGCTACAAACAGTATAAATATTTTTTCGCTGCCATTCGTCCATTAAATACGGTCATATCAGCTTTAAGATGGAGTAAATGGACAGTTAGTTCTTTCTGAGGCAGAGTAGACACCATGCATCGTTACTTCTATATGGCACAGTTAGTCATGTTTCAACCATTTTGACACCGTCTTACCTTTATGATCAGTCATGATATCAGCGCTCACCTCGTCCTCACGTTAGACACTGCTGTAAGAGGTATGCTTATATTTATACATACCCTACAGTCTCTGAACACCACTACTCACACACATGACGTTGATAAATAGAACACGGTAACCTACATGATACGGCAGATTACTGGAATTATTCGATCGGGTACATGTTTCCTATAAATAAATATTATCATTAATGCTATCTTATTTTGACCGTTTACAACATGTACGATCGAGTTTTGTTATTAAATATTTCCAAACGCATTATACCCTTGTAGTTCGGTTTTGGGAGAGGACGAGACGATGACCACACACACACACCCACCAACACACAGACACACACACCAATACACGCATAAGCCGTAATATGAGGTCCGACACATTTTACCGGAATTGGGGACATCGAAACCAGGGACCTTTTCAAGCAATCCGAGCACATGGACATAAGTGCTGTGCCTTCTAAGTTACATTCCCACACCGTTTTGCTATTGTGTATCTACAACGAAATAGCTAAAATGAATAATGATATTTCACCGGAATCCGTGAGCCACCAGATGTGTGACTTTCCGTGACATGTGTGACTTTTCTAGGTCCATGTTGTGTGACATTCAGAGACAGAAGTCATGTGTGACAAAATGGGGACCTAAGCCGTGTGACATTTTGAGACCTAACTCAAGTGTGACTTTCGGAGGCATAATTATTTGACTGTCCGAAACATGCTATATATTTCAAAGAAAAACAATGCAGCCTAAGATTTATTGGACTAATTGTAGGCATTAAAGCAGATGAATGTGGCTGACAATACTGACAATGAATGCGTATAAGATGCATACAACGGCCGACTTGTACATTATTAAGGAAACAAGGAAGGGCCTCTGTGCATTGACTCGTAACTTCAGCTAAACAGTTACTGGTACGCATAATGTCACTTTGCCCTATCTTTGAACCCAGGAGAATATTTTGAAGTGGTGATAGCTGGCATACTTTCATGTAATATTCACTAAATTATGCATTAATCTTAGCACAATGACACTTTCTTTAGTGGGAAAATATAGTACATAAGTATAACATTCTGTCAACTAACACCAGTTTAATATATCCTCATGGTTTAAAAGATAGGGCAAAGCGAAATTATACGAACCAGTATTTGATCAGCAGAAGGATCTTCTTTGTTCTCTCAATTATGTGCAAAGGGCAAATAGGGCACATTCAGGGCTGCGGAATGTGACCAAATCAATGTTGTTTGTTCTGCCATATATACAAACTACTTCGTAGGGGCTATACTCGAATTAGCATATAACGGTACAAAAAATGCTTCGAGGGGCTATATTCCATATAATCCAAGAGCTAGGGCACTTTTAATTGTACGTCGGAGGCCAAAAGGTTTGAGCATGTTTTTTTGACCAGAATTTCGTGCGGAATCTGAAAACGCTCGTCTTGGTCGTCAAAGCTGCTGCATACTGGATGAAAAACGCGATTTGTCGATTTTTTTAAACCAAATTATCAAGGAAATTGAGAAAACGAATGTATAATTACTAAATATTTAACTGCGCGTCCATATTTGGCTCCAAATTGAAGGTGCTGAACTGGTCCAATCATACACAAGACAAAAAGCTGTATGTAATTGATTAAATGGTCTCACGCGATTATTTCGTCCAAAATGATGTTAAAATTGCTCAAATCCATAAAACATATCGCTAGAATTATCTCGCTGATATCTGTATTTGAACTGGTAGTTTATTTTTATGCATCCAGAAAACTGACGACCGCCACTATAGGCATTCAGCAATACCAAATATGACCATATCACCCGATTATTGTGGCAAAATACGCCATAAAGTTACCCATACCCCCTTTTCAGCAAAATATGCTGAATGTGAATTTTTCCGGAAGAGAGATGATTTAGCTCCAGAATCTGGCTCATCTTCGCGAATAGAGAGCTGAAACTTCAACAACCTGTATTTGGACCATTATATATCAAACGATGCAACTTGTGTTTCAGTGGCCATCATACTGACGTCACGATGACATCATGAATTAACATTATTTTATCGGAATTTTTCATTTATTTTTACATTTTTTTTATTCAGACTGATACCCTATATCCTGCGCGACTTAGCTGTGCTAATATGCTGAACGCGACGTTAAACCTTAATTCTCTCTGCTGCAATTATACCGGCTGATCAACTATTTACAATGTAACAGACTGATGTACTTAACAGAAAACAAATGTTTCTGTTGCAGTATAGTAATGGTGTCCTTTGTTAAGTTTGTTGCAGAAACAATGAGCAGAACTGAGCCACAAGGAAAACAGAAAGCTTTTATCAGACAGCTTAAACGCGCCCCCTCTTCAAACCTATAGACACGTACATCTAACCCCTCCGCTCATCATGAGTAAAATTTTAATTTCCATAACCAGGCATGTCTTGTGGTCGACATGGCTGTCATTTCGAATTCGACCATTATATTTCTATTTTGGGGATATGCAAATAATTTCAAAATGGGCATAAGGAGTTCGGCTATGCATAGATATATCGATTTTGATAAATTTAGACAATGACCGGAGAACAATGCCTTGAACTAAGCGAGTCATGAAAAATATGATTTTTAGATGACCCCCATATGGCCGCCATTTTGAATTTGACTATCAAGTCTTGAACTTAGGGATACACAATAGATTCAAAATGGGCGTAAGATGCTAGGTTATGCTTATATATCCATCTGTTCTGATATATTAGCGCAATGATCTGAGACTAGTACCTTGACTTTCAGAGGAACAAATATGACCGTCATTTTGCATTTGTTCATCATGTCTTGATCTTGACGAAAAGAAAATAGATTCAAAATGAGCGTAAGATGTTAGGCTATGCTTAGATATATATCGGTTTTGAAACAATTGAACAGTGAGCTGAGCATAATGCCTTGAACAAAACGAGTAACATGAAAAAAATAAGATTTTCGGATGACCCAATATGGCCGCCATTTTTAATTTTACGTCAAATCTTGATTCAGAGATATGTAAATAGATTCAAAATGGGTGTAAGCTGTCAGGTTATTCTAAGATATCTTTCACATTTGATAAACTTGCGCTGTGAGCTAAGAAGCTAAGAAGAATGCCTTTGGCAAAAAGAGCACGATGAAGAAAGTATGATTTTCAGATGACCCCATAGGACCGCCATATTGAATTTTTCCGGCATATCTTAATCCATTCGCAACTTCTCCGGATCTCCGGTTTGAGAGAATCGGTCCCCTTCGTAGATTTCCGCTCGGGAGTTCCGAATGATCTTAATCTTGAAGAAAAGCAAAAAGACTCAAAATGGGCGTAAGATGCTAGGCTATACTTATACATATCTCTCAGTTTTGGTATAACTTTTAACAACGACTCCAGAATAATGCCTTGACTAAAAGGAGCAACATGAAAAAGTATGATTTTCAGATGACTCGATTTTTGACCATCAAATCTTGAACTTAGGGATATATAAATAGATTCAAAATGAGAATAAGATGCCAAGCTATGCTTAAAGACCCCTCAGTTTTGACAAATTTGCGCATTGGGCTTAGAATCCCTTGATTCTGTATGACTATGAAAAACGTGAACAGGTGTGATTTTCAAATTACCCCACCTGTCGGTCATTTGAATTAAAGCATAATATTTTAAGCTGAAAATTATGCAAATATATTAAAAATATGCGTAAGGCCATAGACTTTGATGTGAGATCCCTTGGTGTTCAACAGTTGAAAACTTTGCACACTGAACT
>JAVTVY010057102.1:0-30878 GCA_036873755.1 Hanleya hanleyi | reverse complement strand
ACATGAATTTGGAGATCTTAGACTTAACATATTGAATTTGACCTTTTAAAAATAGGTCAAGGGCAGTGATATTCTTTAATAGGCTTCAGGTCCAGCCATAAGTGGTATAAATTTGGGCAATGTAGATATAACTAGAACTCGTGGGCTTCGTAAGGCTGCCGTTATCTGTGTGATTTTATGGTTTTGATGTTTGACTGTGATCTTTAGAAATACATAGTTTTTCCTATTTCCCAAAATTTGATCATGTGTATAGGTTGTGTTATTTGATCATGTGTATAGGTTATGCTTTAGTTACCTTTGACAGTCATAACAGGATGAAATGTACGAAGTACAATAATTTGATAATTTATTCCATTAATTAATTTGATGCTTCAGAGAAAATTTTAATGAAAACCAGAGCGTCTGAATTACAACACATATAAGGGAAGTGGGAAGAGGTGCCGACATACTGACTGCGTCACATGACTTCACAGAATAGTCTTCCGGTTAACCTATTCTTAAGCACATACCAAGAATCTAACGATTCGTGATATGTGTTGTATCTCAGGTACGCTTTTATTGTACCTGTTCGTGTGGCAACTTGGATGATATGACCACACGACCCCTAGCACCGGCATAAACGGTATTAGATACAAATCTAGAGAGCTATGATGGAAATGCTCTGACAACTCGTATACTGGTAATTGGTGAGCTGTTTCGCTGTGACAACTCTTACATTGGAGATTGGTGAGCTGTATCGTCGTCAGATGTAAATGACGACATTTAACACAAAATACTAGTCTGTAAGGCCCGATGTCGACCCAGCATCAACTTCCCACAAGTGCCAACATATATCAAAGACCAAAAGGTCTGTACAGGGGGCGGGCCTCGGGGACAAAACGTCCACCAGCAGAATCTCGCCATATACAGGAACAAATTACAACACATATAAGGGAAGTGGGAAGAGGTGCCGACATACTGACTGCGTCACATGACTTCACAGAATAGTCTTCCGGTTAACCTATTCTTAAGCACATACCAAGAATCTAACGATTCGTGATATGTGTTGTATCTCAGGTACGCTTTTATTCCACCGACGTAGAAATGACTGATTTGTCTTGGAACCTTAACATTCAGTACCCAGCATGGAAAGCAATCTCGAGTGATATCCTGTGCAAAGTTATCCACATACCAAATCTGCAAAGAATCCGTTCAGGTTTTTGAAAGTTACCGTCCAGAAGTAGCTATTGTTTTTTACTTGTCTTCCTGGTACTTCAGCTTGTCACCCCTACTGAAACTTTTTTTTATTACCACACTGTCAATGTATTCCAACTAGTTTCTCCATTTTTTTCAGGCATCGTAGAATCTGAACACACGTTGTTTTTATGGTTTTTTTTTCTCTAGATCGGGAGACGTTGATGACACGGACAGATTTATCTCCTTCCTCTAGCTCTGCATTGCCAAGATCAATGTTCTCACTTCATGATATTGATCATCATCCTAACGCATGGCACGATCATACGTAGAAACTTCTGCTCATAGACATGCAGTAATGGGTGATATCTGAGTATATTAGGGCATTTCCCAATTGGTCACATCCGATTGGTCTCGTGAGATCAGACAACAGCGCAATCACATTCATAAAACGAAGACACACCTCCAGAAAGCCATCGACTGAAATGATCCCTTGGTGGGCCTCGAAATGCCCCTATCACAAAATAAAAAGTATATCATTTTCCTGTGAAATGTCGCCGATTTTATTTTTTGGAAATATGTCCTTTGCAGCTGAGAGGTGGCACCGTGTGGAATACATGCCGAATCATAGCGTTAAGCTAAGGGCAGTGTTAAGTGAAACGTGAAATGCCCTCAGCAAGCTACATGTAAGATGGATGTAAGACTCTCGGCTATTATAGTGGATAAATATTGACTTCTTCAAGAGATAAATCGAGCTCCCAAATGAAAATGTTGAATTGTCGTGACAAATAATCAAGCAAAATAATTGTGGTTGTTGTTGTTTTCACTAGCTCAACTCGCGAGTGCTACGTTAGCATGTCTGGAGCAAGTCAAAATCGGCACGGGCAACGCAACGTTCATGCACAGGTAGCAGTCCTTGTATATCGGAGGACAAATATCCCCCCAACCCACCAAGGACTGCTGCCTGTGCGTTCATGTTCATGTGTTAGCTGCTCGTGTTGGCAAGCACGATTTTCTTCTGATTAAAATACTCAGTGACAAAGTTTTATTCAGCTTTTATTCTCCGCAACAATAAAACGTACGGGCTTGAGATCGAATCTCGTACAGATCAAATCTCGTACACGCCGCACGTGCGCGCGTTCAGAGCACGTGGTGACTTTCTATGTGGATTGCTTATGTGCGGAGGTGAAGTTTAATTTGTCTGTCAAAATTTCTACTTCTTGGTATAATTGGAAGTATTTTTTTTTTTTAATTGTTCTCCGGGGCATACTTACTTCTGGTTTCCATCACTCGGGAAGTCCATTTTATCGCCAACCAATATAGGTAGCATGATTGATGACCATCATGTTCATTCCACGAAAGCCAGACGACAATCCCCTTTTCGACAGCTGTGTTTATGTCATGTGACACGGGGCGCAGTCATTGCTTTTGTTGGACCGCCCCTCCCTATCTCCGAACGAATGTTCACAGTGAAATGGCGGCAAACTCACATTTCCAGTAAATCAGTGTAATCTTCCGGTTGAATTTTCCGTCACGAAATAGCATGCAAATATACCAATCTATATATTTTTGAAACGAGTATTTCTTCAGGATTCCAAATATATTATTAAAATTAAAATCAGATAATTAGTGGACACGCTATCGGCTATTGACGGTCGAAGAGTTATACTTCCGATGACTGCCGAAGATTTTCCGGAGGTAAAATAATCTCGTTTTTCGTCCAAATAACGACAGTCGCTGTTCAGCCTTCCATTGTGAACAGGTCAGATTGATAAATTGTCCAATTAGTATATATTATTTCTTCTAAAACTACTAAAATAATTTTTTTAAATGCATGAACGATGATATTTACAACAATTCAGCATAAAATTGCGACTTTCGTCTGCTGTACGAGAATTGCTCTCTCTCGTGGGTTAGACGTACATAAAAAGTCGAGTTAATAAATGCTCCCGCACGTGCAGGGAAAGGTCACGTAACCCGCAAAACTCCTTACAGGGAAGGGTCTTCATCCCAGCACTAACCAGGTCAGTTTTTGTGTCTCTCAAGAATTTCTTTTTATATAAAATTGAAATAAACCGTGAAAAGTGTACGAGATCTGATCCCGAAGCCGTAGGAATCACTCCGCTTGTTCTGGTTTAGTTATCGAACAACCTGTAACCATCTCGGTCATCTATACGCGGTAAGACTTATGGATGGCGAAGTGTACGCAAATGGTCATCGAATTGATGTTGCCAGGCATGAACAGTCGATAGTAATATAGGCTGAACAATCGTGCCAGTTAATCTGATGCAGTTCTTTTTATTTATCCATTAGTTTTGCCTTTCAAGCATTCGCTAACCACAGCGCCCTCAACGAGCAGATCAATTACATAAAGGGAGATCACTTTCAAGCAGCTCTCATAAAAGTCTCGCGAGAGCCCATTTTGCAGTATGCACAAAGACGTTCCCGCGCAGTTTTTCTTTTTGGATTTTGAACTTCCGGTTGAGAATTTTAGGTGAACAATTTGGGCTTGAAACACAGACTTCCGTTTATCTGAGACAGCCCAAATTGTTACGAATTTCTAGTTCAATATCTTCTCCACATTTGGCCCTGTGACGGTAAGTCTCAACTCTGCTTTGTTTTTTCGCAATCTTGCGGACAAGGCGATTTTTGCCCCCATGAGACCAAGCTGATGCAATAAGGCTGCGTGCTATGCGGCAGCCTTAATACTCATGGAATATTGTACTAAATAGAATCTGACCTGGATAAAATAGTTCAAAGATAAAATAGGTCAAGGTCAGTCATCCTCAGCACATCATTGGAGCATCACCAGATGTACACATAGTATTAATTTGGGCAGCCTAGCTTTAGTTCTTCAAGTTATATCATTTCTTTGATAGGCATTTATAAGTTGGCATATATAACACAATGCTATTCTATGGATAACAACAAAAAGCTTCTTCCAAGCTCCACAGCAATAAAGAAGTTGTTATCCATAGAATAGCATTGTGTTATGTTATATCATAATAAACAGTATACGGCCTTTAAGGCCATCCACAATAATATTTCTGTTTCCAGTAACCCTACTTTGCATTAAAAAAAAAATAAAAATTGTGTAGACAATTTTTTTTACTTCTGTGTTTTTCAGCAGTATTTTGTCTTCATGAAATACTAATACAAAAAGATTAAAAATCCGCTAAAAAATAAAAGAAATAAAAAAATTAAAATTCCTGCCTACCTACCCAAATTTTATAAAGTTGGTTACTGAAAAAAAAAATATTATTGTGGATCGCCTGAAAAATAGGTCAAGGTCAGTCAACTGGGATAGGCTTCTAGTCGATCATGACTTGTACACATAATATGAATTTGGAGACCCTAGATTTAACCCTTCAAAATATGTAGCAAATACTAAAATTTGACCTTGATAAAATAGGTAAGGTCAGCCATCTTCAGTACACCTCTGGACCTTTGCCAGATGTATACATAGTATTAAATTGGAAAGCCTAGAAATATTTCTTCATGTTAAACCATAATAAACAGTATACGACCTTGAAAAAATAGGTCAAGGTCAGTCAACTGGGATAGGCTTCTAGTCAATCACCAGTTGCATAAGTAATATGAATTGAAGACCCTAACTTCAGTCCTTCAAATACGAAGCTGCGCATCTGAAAACCCCTCGGCTCTGGGCGCCAGCCATTCATAATGTATTCAATATGAACCAAGATTTCAGGAACACCAAGCAGTCAAGTGACAAATATACAGATTCTGAAAAATTTTGCAATTAGAAATGGCCTCTACGGTTTCCGTCCAATCAGAGAAACTGGTATTCATTACGTAAGTCTCTTGATGCATCAATGACAGAGATAGAGATCATTAATGATTTTAGATAAATTAAAGATGACCGCCCATCCTTCCTGCCACTCAGAGGAACTGATGTGGTTATATTCATTGCAAGTCTCTTGATACATCGATGCTGTATACCAAGTTTCATATAGAACACTGAAATGGTATCAAAGATATCCATCATTAAAGATTTTGCATAAATTAAAGATGGCCACCAAGGTTTCCGCCCAATCAGAAAAAACAGGACGGTCATTTATCGTAAGTCTATTGATGCATCGATGATGTATACCAAATTTTACATCGAGCACTTTAACGGTATCAGAGATAGAGATCATTAATGATTTCGCATAAATTAAAGATGGCTGCCCATCCTTTCCACCACTCAGAGGAACTGATGTGGTTATTCACTGCAAGTCTCGTGATACATCGATGCTGTATACCAAACTTCGTATAGAAAACTGAAATGGTGTCAAAGATATACATCATTAAAGATTTTTCATAAATTAAAGATGGCCACCAAGGTTTCTGCCCAATCAGAAACACCAGAACTGTCATTTATCGTAAGTCTATTGATGCATCGATGATGTATACCAAATGTTACATCGAGCACTTGAACGGTAGCAGAGATAGAGATCATTAATGATTTCGCATAAATTAAGGATGGCCGCCCATCCTTCCCGCTACTCAGAGGAACTGATGTGTTATACATTGCAGGTTTCTTGATACATCGATGCTGTATACCAAGTTTCGTATAGAACACTTGAATGGTATCAGAGATATAATCATTAAAGATTTTGCATCAATTAAAGATGGCCACCAAGGTTTCCACCGAATCAGGGAAACTGATTTGGTAATATCCTTTGAAGTTTCTTGATGCATCGATGATCTATACCAAGTTGAACAGTGAAATGGTACCGGAGATACAAAAGATTAATGGTTTCGCATAAATTAAAGATGGCCGCCAAAGTTTCCAACCAATCGGGTCCAGATTCAATAGGGTTCTGGGTCATGAGCATATGGATGTGCACTGCAAGTTTGGTGTGCCTAGGGTAAGTCGTTCTAAAGATATCTTGGTAACGAGAAAGCTGTGATGGTTTCGCATAAATTAAATATGGCCGCCAAAGTTTCCAACCAATCGGGTCCAGATTCAATAGGGTTCTGGGTCACGAGCATATGGATGTGCACTGCAAGTTTGGTGTGCCTAGGGTAAGTCGTTCTAAAGATATCTTGGTAACGAGAAAGGTGTGACGGACAGACAGACGGACAGACGGACGTACATGACGACAATACCCTTCGGCCGAGGGGTAAAAATATAGCAAATTACTAAAATTTGACCTTGATAAAATAGATCAAGGTCAATCATCTTCAGTACATCTCTGAACCTTTGCCAGATGTATGCATAGTATTAATTCGGAATGCCTAGATGTATTTCCATGGAGACCCTAATAAACAGTATATGATCTTGAAAAAAATAAGCCAAGGCCAGTCAACTGGGATAGGCTTCTAGTCAGTCACCAGTTGCGTAAGTAATATGAATTTGGAGACCCTAGCTTCAATCCTTCAGAAAACATAGCAAATACTGAAATTTGACCTTGGGAAAATAGGTCAAGGTCAGTCATCTTCAGTACACCTCTGGACCTTTGCCAGATGTATACATAGTATTAATTTGGGAAGCCTAGATATATTTCTTCATGTCTGACCATAATAAACTGTATATAACCTTGAAAAAAATAGGTCAAGGTCAGTCAACTGGGATAGGCTTCTAGTCAATCACCAGTTGCATACGTAATATCAATTTGAAGACCCTAGCTTCAATCCTTCAAAAAATATAGCAAACAATATATAATTTGACCTTGATAAAATAGGTCAAGGTCAGTCATCTTCAGTACACCTCTGGACCTTTGCCAGATTTATACATAGTATTAATTTGAAAGCCTAGCTTTATTTCTTCCTTTTATATTATAATAAACAGTATATGACCTATAAAAAATAGGTCAAGGTCAGTCAACTGGCATAGGCTTCTAGTCAATCATGAGTTGCATATATAATATGAATTTGGAGACCCTAGATTTGATCCTTCAAAAATATAGCAAATACTAGAATTTGACCTTGATAAAATAGGTCAAGGTCAGTCATTCTTAATAGGCTTCTGACCCTTCACCCGGCACATATGTGGTATGGATTCAAAATGCCTGGCTATAAATCTTCTTGAGAGATATTGTGTTCACAAGAAAGATGGACAGACAAACAGACGACGCTGACGACGACAATACCCTTTGGGCAAAATTTGCCCGAGGGGTAAAAACCACCCCATGCTGAATAGATAAGAACGAGACCAAGAGAACAAACCGCTGGGAACCATGCGCGTCAATGCACCTGCCATGGCCATCTGGGCAGATCTATTAACGAATGATTAACTTTAATTTTATTGGTATCGGTGGGGCATTAATTCATGATGTCTCTATTAAAATATATATAATATAATGTTCATGATGAACTCTATGACCAGCATTCTATTATTCAGCAATGGCATCTTGCTTTAACAAGGAATCGCTAATACTAGTTTAATTTGAAGGAAGCATCAATAGCGGAGTACTAAATCTTTATCTTTGACATTTTTCCATGTGATATAATTTTACGACAATGCGATATCAATCATTGCACTGCAGTCCCCTACAACAGAGTCAATAATTCACGTAACAATTTGATGCTAAATTGGAACAGATCATAGCTTACCTCACAATGTCTGTACATTTGTCCACAGCAGCTACGGCAAACTCTACAATGGTTCCGAGGACTTTGTGTCTCATCGCAGAGAGTACCTGAAGACGATACATTGAAAAATGTGAATATTGAGAATAGTAATACATCAGAGGGAGAATCAATTTAAGAAAGACCGTATATGTCAGAATATTGATGTTACCATCACTTGTATGACAGATTGAAACTCCCATATTAAACATAAGTACATCACATGATAAATTCTAGAGTAATGATTGGATAACCACATGACTACTATATGCAATAGTCCCCGCGCAGGCGGGCATTTCTGCAACAGTCCCCGGGCAGGCTGGCATTCCTGTGACGTTATTACTCAGAGTTATGTCCCTTCATTAATGCTGATAGGTGACGCGGTTTCATCAAGCAGGAGCCCAGCTGTCAAAATGTCCAAAATCGATAAAGCAAAGATTTGCGTTTGACGAACCAAACGTATTTATCCATCAGCAGCAGTACAAGAAAACCGCTAATTTGACTAAATATGCCGTCAGTATATTGCTTCAATTGTGTGCTGAGAGAAACACGGACGACCAGTTTGAGAAGTATGAAAGTATATCATATATAAATTTTAACAGACGTGAGAATACACGAAGTTATCATATTACAGAATATGACAGAATGTTGTTCATGAATAAAGCATTGTCTGTTAATGCAAAATGATATGCTTTACTTATTTATTTTAATATGAATCCAGTATACTTAAAGTTGATATATTTGGTAAAAAAGTGTGAAAAGATCATTACTGACTGTTCTTGCGGGCACTATGCTTTCATAGTGTTGCTGAGCGAAGAATAGTGCCCGAGCGAGCGAAGCATAGTGCCCGCAAGAACAATCAATAATAGGTAATGATATACAAGTGTAATCCCTCTAATAATTCAATCACCCTAACATAATTCAATCACCCTAACATAATTCAATCACCCTAACATAATTCAATCACCCTCAATTTTGGGAACAAAATTCAATCGGTGGTTCTAATAAATTTCTAAATAATTGATAAATAAAGCCTCCAAAATCTTTTAAATAACTAAGGAATAATGGATTTTATGCATGATTATGAACCATTTTGTCAACTTTCTGCTCTAATAAATTTGACCACCCCAAGATTTTTATGGTGGAAAATTTCACTTCATGTGATTGAATTATTAGAGGGATTACCGTATATATATATGTATGATCTCAATGTGAAAACTGAGGAGCTCCTGGGATGGTATAGGGTACTTACTTGAACACCATGAGAAGGAGTAGCGTTTCTTACAGCTGGGGAAGTTAGGACAGGGGAAATCTCCAGGAACACACTGTTTCATCTGAACTGTTAGATCACAGCAAGACAGCACCACCTCTGTTTCCAAGAACTGTTCAAGATTTGCAACCTATTAAAAAAAATATATATATTTTTCTGGATCTGAAATACATTGAGCCATGACAACCACAGAAAAATATCTGAACAGTCAAAGCAATTACACAACCCTGCATCGGGGTGTGAATAAGTCATAACCTGTGATACAGGTGGCCAATAAATGGTTTACTGGTCTCGGATCCTGATCCAAGATATCCTTGGATCTGGATACGCGACCATGACCTTCAAGTTATAAACAACAATTTCATGGGTGAGTGAGTGAATACTTTGTTTTATGTGACCTTAAACTGTATGTCAGTCAGTTCACCAATTTGGTAGGATGGTAGGATGTACAAGGCTAACAATGGTCACTCAAGACAAACGCAAGAGGCGACTACATGTAGGAAACCATTCAATAAAGAAATAACAAGAAAAGAAGGGCCATGCCCATATTGCACGCACACTCGCACAGTGCATCCAATTTAAGTTGTCATGCATGAGGACTAAGGCTAACCTTGACCAATTCGTATTTCCAATCCTGCTTTTACACAACAGTACAGGACTGATTTTGAGGTCCTGTATACGAGTATACCTTGAATAAATTCTGCATCAGACAATTGTCTGCCTTGGCAGCTCCACAGTTGATGTTAGCCTGCTTCAGTATGTTAAAGATGTTGCTGCAGTTTTTACATTGGCAGAGACGCCCACAAGACAGCAAACGCGTACTACAGCGACATCTAGCAGTACGACATCCTGTAGTGCAGTGACACCCAGACACTGGTTCAGAATTCACCAAGGGCTTCACTGGTTTAACAATCGCTATCAAATATAAAGAAAGAAATGTACTAATTCTGGGTAGTAAACCTGCAACTACAACCTGAACAACTGGCTGGATAATCCACAATATATCGTATAGACAACATAGGCTTAAATATGTTGTATTAACTAAACCCAGACACAGAATGGTAATGTGCCAGCATGGTGAGATGCTGAGCTTGGCTGACCTAAATCATGAGACTGAGCAACATTTTAAAATGAATGTTACCGTCAGAGGAGATAACAAAACAGTCTATCATCAAAGATATTCAATGTTCTGTGCCAGAGTTTAGAACTGCAGCATATACGCCTTATTGGTCTATAGGATATTAATGGGTCTAGCCTGGTGTTATGATTGCCTGCAGCCAGTGTCACAGTAGTAGAGTGAACCTGTTGAAGGCAGTCTGAGAGTCAGACCATTTGTGGATTTCCACTTCATTTTCAAACGGCCTAGGCCATCAGCAGATTGCCTAAAATTCCCAGACTGACTGCAACAAACCCATTTACAACATGATCTGCATAGCTGGCTGGCTGTACTTTCATTTTCACTCCACAAGCCAATGGCATTCACCAGATTGGCCTTGAAATTCCAATCAACCAATCAACAGTCTTGATTCTGAAACATAATCCATAATTCATTGAAGTTTTTTAAATGGTTGATTTGAATGCAGGAAATTTGACTGGGGGAGATTGAGAAGTATGAAAGTATATCATATATAAATTTTAACAGACGTGAGAATACACGAAGTTATCATATTACAGAATATGACAGAATGTTGTTCATGAATAAAGCATTGTCTGTTAATGCAAAATGATATGCTTTACTTATTTATTTTAATATGAATCCAGTATACTTAAAGTTGATATATTTGGTAAAAAAGTGTGAAAAGATCATTACTGACTGTTCTTGCGGGCACTATGCTTTCATAGTGTTGCTGAGCAAAGAATAGTGCCCGAGCGAGCGAAGCATAGTGCCCGCAAGAACAATCAATAATAGGTAATGACATAAAAGTGTAATCCCTCTAATAATTCAATCACCCTAACATAATTCAATCACCCTAACATAATTCAATCACCCTAACATAATTCAATCACCCTCAATTTTGGGAACAAAATTCAATCGGTGGTTCTAATAAATTTCTAAATAATTGATAAATAAAGCCTCCAAAATCTTTTAAATAACTAAGGAATAATGGATTATATGCATGATTATGAACCATTTTGTCAACTTTCTGCTCTAATAAATTTGACCACCCCAAGATTTTTATGGTGGAAAATTTCACTTCCTGTGATTGAATTATTAGAGGGATTACCGTATATATATATGTATGATCTCAATGTGAAAACTGAGGAGCTCCTGGGATGGTATAGGGTACTTACTTGAACACCATGAGAAGGAGTAGCGTTTCTTACAGCTGGGGAAGTTAGGACAGGGGAAATCTCCAGGAACACACTGTTTCATCTGAACTGTTAGATCACAGCAAGACAGCACCACCTCTGTTTCCAAGAACTGTTCAAGATTTGCAACCTATTAAAAAATATATATATATTTTTCTGGATCTGAAATACATTGAGCCATGAAAACCATAGAAAAATATCTGAACAGTCAAAGCAATTACACAACCCTGCATCGGGGTGTGAATAAGTCATAACCTGTGATACAGGTGGCCAATAAACGGTTTACTGGTCTCGGATCCTGATCCAAGATATCCTTGGATCTGGATACGCGACCATGACCTTCAAGTTATAAACAACAATTTCATGGGTGAGTGAGTGAATACTTTGTTTTATGTGACCTTCAACTGTATGTCAGTCAGTTCACCAATTTGGTAGGATGTACAAAGCTAACAATGGTCACGTAAGACAAATACAAGTGAGTGAGTGAGTGAGTAGGATTTAACGTCGTTTTCAAATACAAGAGGCGACTACATGTAGGAAACCATTCAATAAAGAAATAACAAGAAAAGAAGGGCCATGCCCATATTGCACGTACACTCGCACAGTGCATCCAATTTAAGTTGTCATGCATGAGGACTAAGGCTAACCTTGACCAATTCGTATTTCCAATCCTGCTTTTACACAACAGTACAGGACTGATTTTGAGGTCCTGTATACGAGTATACCTTGAATAAATTCTGCATCAGACAATTGTCTGCCTTGGCAGCTCCACAGTTGATGTTAGCCTGCTTCAGTATGTTAAAGATGTTGCTGCAGTTTTTACATTGGCAGAGACGCCCACAAGACAGCAAACGCGTACTACAGCGACATCTAGCAGTACGACATCCTGTAGTGCAGTGACACCCAGACACTGGTTCAGAATTCACCAAGGGCTTCACTGGTTTAACAATCGCTATCAAATATAAAGAAAGAAATGTACTAATTCTGGGTAGTAAACCTGCAACTACAACCTGAACAACTGGCTGGATAATCCACAATATATCGTATAGACAACATAGGCTTAAATATGTTGTATTAACTAAACCCAGACACAGAATGGTAATGTGCCAGCATGGTGAGATGCTGAGCTTGGCTGACCTAAATCATGAGACTGAGCAACATTTTAAAATGAATGTTACCGTCAGAGGAGATAACAAAACAGTCTATCATCAAAGATATTCAGTGTTCTGTGCCAGAGTTTAGAACTGCAGCATATACGCCTTATTGGTCTATAGGATATTAATGGGTCTAGCCTGGTGTTATGATTGCCTGCAGCCAGTGTCACAGTAGTAGAGTGAACCTGTTGAAGGCAGTCTGAGAGTCAGACCATTTGTGGATTTCCACTTCATTTTCAAACGGCCTAGGCCATCAGCAGATTGCCTAAAATTCCCAGACTGACTGCAACAAACCCATTTACAACATGATCTGCATAGCTGGCTGGCTGTACTTTCATTTTCACTCCACAAGCCAATGGCATTCACCAGATTGGCCTTGAAATTCCAATCAACCAATCAACAGTCTTGATTCTGAAACATAATCCATAATTCATTGAAGTTTTTTAAATGGTTGATTTGAATGCAGGAAATTTGACTGGGGAAGATTGAGAAGTATGAAAGTATATCATATATAAATTTTAACAGACGTGAGAATACACGAAGTTATCATATTACAGAATATGACAGAATGTTGTTCATGAATAAAGCATTGTCTGTTAATGCAAAATGATATGCTTTACTTATTTATTTTAATATGAATCCAGTATACTTAAAGTTGATATATTTGGTAAAAAAGTGTGAAAAGATCATTACTGACTGTTCTTGCGGGCACTATGCTTTCATAGTGTTGCTGAGCGAAGAATAGTGCCCGAGCGAGCGAAGCATAGTGCCCGCAAGAACAATCAATAATAGGTAATGATATAAAAGTGTAATCCCTCTAATAATTCAATCACCCTAACATAATTCAATCACCCTAACATAATTCAATCACCCTCAATTTTGGGAACAAAATTCAATCGGTGGTTCTAATAAATTTCTAAATAATTGATAAATAAAGCCTCCAAAATCTTTTAAATAACTAAGGAATAATGGATTATATGCATGATTATGAACCATTTTGTCAACTTTCTGCTCTAATAAATTTGACCACCCCAAGATTTTTATGGTGGAAAATTTCACTTCCTGTGATTGAATTATTAGAGGGATTACCGTATATATATATGTATGATCTCAATGTGAAAACTGAGGAGCTCCTGGGATGGTATAGGGTACTTACTTGAACACCATGAGAAGGAGTAGCGTTTCTTACAGCTGGGGAAGTTAGGACAGGAGAAATCTCCAGGAACACACTGTTTCATCTGAACTGTTAGATCACAGCAAGACAGCACCACCTCTGTTTCCAAGAACTGTTCAAGATTTGCAACCTATTAAAAAAATATATATATTTTTCTGGATCTGAAATACATTGAGCCATGAAAACCATAGAAAAATATCTGAACAGTCAAAGCAATTACACAACCCTGCATCGGGGTGTGAATAAGTCATAACCTGTGATACAGGTGGCCAATAAATGGTTTACTGGTCTCGGATCCTGATCCAAGATATCCTTGGATCTGGATACGCGACCATGACCTTCAAGTTATAAACAACAATTTCATGGGTGAGTGAGTGAATACTTTGTTTTATGTGACCTTCAACTATATGTCAGTCAGTTCACCAATTTGGTAGGATGGTAGGATGTACAAAGCTAACAATGGTCACGTAAGACAAATGCAAGAGGCGACTACATGTAGGAAACCATTCAATAAAGAAATAACAAGAAAAGAAGGGCCATGCCCATATTGCACGCACACTCGCACAGTGCATCCAATTTAAGTTGTCATGCATGAGGACTAAGGCTAACCTTGACCAATTCGTATTTTCAATCTTGCTTTTACACAACAGTACAGGACTGATTTTGAGGTCCTGTATACGAGTATACCTTGAATAAATTCTGCATCAGACAATTGTCTGCCTTGGCAGCTCCACAGTTGATGTTAGCCTGCTTCAGTATGTTAAAGATGTTGCTGCAGTTTTTACATTGGCAGAGACGCCCACAAGACAGCAAACGCGTACTACAGCGACATCTAGCAGTACGACATCCTGTAGTGCAGTGACACCCAGACACTGGTTCAGAATTCACCAAGGGCTTCACTGGTTTAACAATCGCTATCAAATATAAAGAAAGAAATGTACTAATTCTGGGTAGTAAACCTGCAACTACAACCTGAACAACTGGCTGGATAATGCACAATATATCGTATAGACAACATAGGCTTAAATATGTTGTATTAACTAAACCCAGACACAGAATGGTAATGTGCCAGCATGGTGAGATGCTGAGCTTGGCTGACCTAAATCATGAGACTGAGCAACATTTTAAAATGAATGTTACCGTCAGAGGAGATAACAAAACAGTCTATCATCAAAGATATTCAATGTTCTGTGCCAGAGTTTAGAACTGCAGCATATACGCCTTATTGGTCTGTAGGATATTAATGGGTCTAGCCTGGTGTTATGATTGCCTGCAGCCAGTGTCACAGTAGTAGAGTGAACCTGTTGAAGGCAGTCTGAGAGTCAGACCATTTGTGGATTTCCACTTCATTTTCAAACGGCCTAGGCCATCAGCAGATTGCCTAAAATTCCCAGACTGACTGCAACAAACCCATTTACAACATGATCTGCATAGCTGGCTGGCTGTACTTTCATTTTCACTCCACAAGCCAATGGCATTCACCAGATTGGCCTTGAAATTCCAATCAACCAATCAACAGTCTTGATTCTGAAACATAATCCATAATTCATTGAAGTTTTTTAAATGGGTTGATTTGAATGCAGGAAATTTGACTGGGGAAGATACTGGAGAACTTGACTGGTGTATTAAATGGAGCTAAAGAAACAACAATGTAAGACAGCTTTATATACGATAATGCAACTTTGCTAGAGCTGCAGCTTTTGGACAAGGTACCTAGAAAATGTGTATCTTGGGGATTAATTCTCTGGCATGTATAACCATTCCACTGTCTGGGTCTGGGCGAGTTCTCATTTGTGTAACAGTCTCAATGCAGCTTGCCTTATGGCTGCAGTGAGTAATATACCATTACACTGTCATGGGGTACAGGTGAAGAACACAGGACAGTTTATAAGGACATTTCGGGGGAAAATAAAACACTTAAAATTAATCTTATTAAAAGCAAATTAAGCCATGAACTAGACATTCTAGAGAAATATAATTTTTTTAATACACACAAAAGCTTGAACAAAGCTTTATTATTAGTATTAATTTTTATTGTCTGTGTATGATTCCGAGCATGTAACGGCCCTGTGGGAGATCAGTGTTCTTCACTGAACAGGCTACCCTGTATAAATATGGGCAAATAATATAAAAATAAAATAATAAACCCTCGTCTTTTGAGAAAATGAAACAATGCGGACATACCAGCAGGAGGTGATTTCCTCTTTACGATGTCTACGATCATCTGGTTACCCTCGAAAAGGGGAGCAGGTATTAAGTTACAGAATGGGTTACCGGTCATGAGCACCTTGGTGGGGACTTCTATAAATGGCAGCTGTAGAAGTAGCTCAAACTTCTCGTCGAAGAGCTGGAAGGAGTGCTTCAACTTCCGGCAAGGCCCCTTTAGGTGTATCTGAAACATCATATGCGCATAACATTCAGTTCAGTTGTGGAATAATGATGATATTTGGCATGTTCAAACCTAATTATTACATGGTAGTAAAAACTTGCAAAAACTAGATGACAAGGATACAACATGACATTTTCCGTCAATCGAGATATACTCTGGATTCCTTGATAGAATATCGATTGCAGTTCGCAGAAAAATACAAATACATGCAGCCTAAAGGTATGTGAGGGTAAGTTTAAGCTTAGAAATAGGAAAATTGATTTTCAAATTTTTCATTTTTGGCATGAAGGTGCATTAGGGGACTGTTACCAGCAAGTTCTGAGCTGACCAGAAAATCACTGGTGATTCTCACTCGGCAGGATTTCAACTTGGGGGTGGGGGATTTCCAAGAGTTCAGTTCGCGTTCAGTTCAATACCCCATTTTGGCCTCGGGGTATTGTCGTCGACATGTACGTCCGTCACAACTACCAAATTTTTAATACTTATTATCTAGTGCTAAATCAGACATCTATCGAAATTGGTGTATATTATTGTATTCTAGAAGCCAACAAAAAATTACTCGCCTTTGCCCTTATTTTACAGAGTTATCCCCTTTTCAGGTGCAGTTATGATTTATCTCTGAGTTTGTGATATATGCTTGAATGTAATCAGTTATATATAATTAACTGTGTTTGGTACAGCTACCAAATTATTAGGAAACTTTTTTTATCCAGTTGTAGTTTACATGTACATATACCTACAAAAAAAATTTAGTTTTCTCGGCCCATATTTATGGAGTTATGCCCCGTTTAGATGTAATAATCTCAGATTTTGTTATCTTTAGTTGAATGTACAAGTTATATCTGAAGATCCGTGTTCAGTACAGATGCTAAATTTTGGAAACTTATTTATCTACTTGTGTTCTTACCCCTTGGCCATTTTGGTCTCGGGGTATTGTCGTCGCCATGTACGTCTGACCGTAACCGTGTTTTAGGCAAAACCGCTGGAGACACAACCACCAAATTTTTAACACTTATTTATCTAGTGCTAAGTCAGATGCCTATCGAAAGTGGCTCCCCTCGGCACATATTTTACAGAATTATGCCCCTTTACAGATACATTAATTTCTATTTCTGTCCTATATGCTTGAACATAACCAACTATATCTGCAGAACTGTAATACTTAGCATGCTTAGTTCTATACTCCATACACTGATCTGTTGATACATCCATACAATGCAAATTTTAAATTACCTTTAGATTGATCATCCCACATAGTACTATCTCTTCCCCAATTCACACTACACATGGGTCTCAATCACTTGGGGAAAAAGCCGAGGGGTTTTGATTAGATCAATCTCATGTTCTGAAGTGATGGGGGTGGGGTCTTACTTTTCATTATTTAGACTCGTTATTTAAAATAAATTGCACGGAATGAAATTGGCTTAAACATTTTACTGATTTCAACATCAAATCGAGAAATTGTGCTTGAAAAGTGCATCAAAGTAGGAAAAACTGCAAATAATGAAAAAAATGGGTAGTAAGCTAAAATGACATGTGGGCGTCTGATGGGAAACAAGGAATCGACGGTCTTAAAATAACTCAATACAAAATCAGGGTGATTGTATTATTAAAGGATTTGACCTTTCTCCATAATAGGAATCTACATAAACCAGAATTTCATCAATGACTAAACGAACACAATAAATATTTTGTTCCCAGGCGTATGCAAGACTTTGATGTAAGTCCCCCCAATGAAAAGGTAATATCCTGGTCTTACAACAAATTGTTAACCAAGTATGAGCGAGTTCAGACAATTTACTGTTTTAGTATCCTGTTAGCCCTGCCTGAATAGAATAAGATTTCCTAAATTTTTTATTTGCCCACCAGGCAGCAGAGGAGGGGGCAAAGTCCACCTGTGGTATGACTGCTGAGGCAGGATGAGCGAGCTATGTGAGTGTGGAGAACCTGACCCAAGCCGACCCCAGGGCGATGGGTGTTGCCATCTGGCTGAAGGCCATTGTGGAGGCAGTGCGAAGTCACTCTTGAATCTCACATACAGAGTAACACATATCCTCCATAATTGTCTGCTCAATTGTAGTTCTACCCTGGTCCAACTGAGGTCATTGACACTGAAATGACGTCATCAGAAGAATCTGACTTTCTGACCACCATACTTATGTACAGAATGGGTCATGATGCCCAAGGTCAAAAGTTGTTGTGCATTCTAATCAATGAGTTCATTCATATTTCATTAATATTATGGAGACCGTGTGATTGACTTGAATGGAAGAATTCTTCGGATTGTTTGATGAACTGGGGAGAGAATATTCATAATTTTGTGTAACCATGTATTCGTTCCTCATAATTATGGCCACTTGATCTTATAATTATCATATACAAAGTTTTCTCTATAGAGATGAAAATATATATTTTTATATTTTGTATCCCATTCTGCTTCATAGATTTAATATATCAAGTATTCACCTCATAGCTGAAATTTGGAAAAACATTGAAAATATTACACCATCTCAGCTTCAAACATGGCCTCCTGACAAAATCTGGTCATAATTTCAGACACCTTTGACTCTTCCATAAAATCAATGATGACAATTTATATTGAATTGAATTGAATACTTTATTCACCATACAGGAACATGTGCATCAAATATTGAGCTAATTTATGTAATAATGGTACATATGGCGGGAATAAAACCCTAAAGGGCTTGTTTTTTCCCAGGAATAATATATTGAGTAACAGTTTTTAGCAGTGCGAGTATAGTAAGTTAAATAGATTGGTGAATAAAGATAACTAAAGATATATGTCAGTCATGGCATGTGGTGGACATATATTACGTATTCATGATCTCTTACATCATATTGTACTTGATTTGTGGATAAATTAATCGTGCTTTAAATTGTTTACATGTACTTTATTTAAAAATCACCTGCTATGCCTGAGGTCAAAATGTAAGACTTAATTGTGCAATGAAGATACATTAGCTTGAGGCGTATTTCTAATCAGTGATAACTGGTATAAATATGCTACACTAATGTAAGTATCATTTTCTTCGAAGAAAGTATCATTATGCCTATGTTGATGAATATTATGGGAACTTGAAGTTGAAAATTAACTACCCAGATTTTATGAGTGAAGCTCACAGCTGGTCAGGCCTCACAGGACAAAGTCCAGCTAGTGGCCAAGATTTATCTCTGGAAAACCAGATCTACACTGCTCAATATATGTTCTCAGGTTAGAATCACATTGTGTCTACCACCATGCCATACGTTATTTTATTATGTAAATTGTAAATATCTGTGCATGCTTTCAGAAATAGACCTGGTGAATTGACTTTTTAGTAGAAATAATTTTAACATTGAACAGGTTCATTAAAATATTATTATTAAATATTTTGAAAGTGAGCTATTAAATAGTCATGTGATAACAATTTTATCAATCAATGAAAGCTTGCATTCATGGTTATTGGTCAAAATTTGGATTGATGTTGTGATATCAGTCTTCAGCTTAGTGCGTGGTGACCAGAAATTTGTGCAAGGATTTGGAAACATTCCAGTTTAGACTGTCTTCGAATGTTAAACCCTGGCACATACGGAAATTGCACTTCAGGGTATTGTAATTCACGGAAAATCCCTGATATCGGAAACACACTTGACTGCTTTATCAACCAACATTGAGTTAACGATATCAGGGAATTAAATTTCCGATATTGGCAATTGTCTGTGAATTTCTGATATCGGAAAATGGGAAATTGAATTTCGGAAATTGAGGGACATGAATTTCCGATATCTGAAATTTTAATTTATCTGAAATTCTGAATAAAAAGGACTTTGGCTCGCCATACTAACATCCTTTCATAAATATGTTTGTCATCTTGAAGAATGTTGGTCATAGTCCGATGAGTGCCTTATATATTTTGAATGTTGTTTTTTTCTGAATCGGTGCTAGTATGTTTGATACAAACTGAAGTATCTAGACATGGCTATATATTTCAGTATGACTGCTTGATATGCTTGTAATTTACACAATTTACAGATATTAATGCAAGTATGTGTTGTGATCCACTGATTACTTTAGTACAGGGTGCATTCCACACCTAAAGTTTGTGCAGCTAAAAACAGGCATGAGTT
This sequence comes from Hanleya hanleyi, assembly GCA_036873755.1. Taxonomy (NCBI): domain Eukaryota; kingdom Metazoa; phylum Mollusca; class Polyplacophora; order Lepidopleurida; family Hanleyidae; genus Hanleya; species Hanleya hanleyi. The sequence goes on along the minus strand of JAVTVY010057102.1, from coordinate 10,707 downwards.
TGGCTTTTCGGCCATAAATAGTTGTGAAATCATCAACAAAAACCATGTGAAAGTATATATTTTCTGAATGGGCATACTCGTGCCATTATTCCAGGAGACAAGTGGAGATGATTAAATCTGAAGTGGCGTGTAGGCCCGATCAGCCAGCAAATGTTATATGCCCGTTTGGAGGAAGGGTAACATCCAACAGGATAGTATTTTAGATATCCAGTTATTAAAAAGGGAAGAAGAATTATCATGATGTCAAAAACAGGCAGCCTTCCTTATTATAAAATTACGGAGAGGGCCACTTTGTGCGAAACTGGGGTAAGTGTGGACTGCACCCATCATACAGGAGGAGGGTGAATCCAAAGATATTAGCGAAAAGCAAATTTGTACATGTAGATCATTGTTTCGACATATATTAATTCATCTCATCATCAGGTGACATGAATAAATATGTCAAAATCTACAAAATGATTTTCGCTAATATTTTTGGAAACCCACTCATCCTGAATAATGTTAATATGGGTATAGAATAGAAACAATAGTGCTCTGTGGTAATGTTTTGTGTTGAAGAATTGGGATTCGTATTGTACATTAGAAGAAGTCTTGAAAATATTATGTTTGTTTACATTTATATATCACTGAAATTCATACATGACTAATGGAGGAAAAATACTTTCATAAAACATTGATTATAAACTGTATCTGAGAGAAGGGAGAAATGTTACTGTTATACTATTCTCTCGGCAGATATATTTACTGTGGCAATAATCCTCTAAATGTAAAACACCCACCAGAGCTGAAAATACTTCGATCATCAGCAAAGCTAAGATAGCTATATGTTGTGCGAAGAATGATCTGCTTCAAATGAATACATTCAATTTATACAAACAAATTATGTCCCATTCTGGTTCATTGTATGGGCCTGATGATGATGTGATAAAAAACTGTTGACCAGAAAAAAAAGCATTTTGTTGTTATTGAACCAGACCACCAGGGCATCCATCAAGGGAAAAGGGAAGGGCGGGGAAAACAACAGAAAAAATAGGACACCAGACACACAAGCTGCTTCTATAGGTAGCTGGTCTGGAAAATGTCACTCGATTTGCATGCGTGAATGGACTGAATTCTGGGATGGGAGGGAAGCATGGGTATTCAAGTGTGCTGGTCAAGAATGGCAATGTTTCTAATAACCAAGTTTTCCTGTCTTTATTCATTCCATCACCACACCAAGGATCCTCTATATTCAATTGCATGAAAAATCCAGGTCTATTTTGCTGCATTTGCCGTACGGCTCCATCCCGCAATCTCTGTCCGCTATTTTTATTGAGGTCGGCAAACAGTTTGATAGCCGTGAGACGCTGATCCCTCATCAGAGACCAACAGACAATTGAATTTTCCAAACCTTTTCTTGTCAATCACTGATATTTAAAGACGGATGCCACGCATTGGTGTTTGAAGAGGAACCTCAGTTTCTCACGGTTTGCCACTTCATACAAATTAATAGGGGACAGACATTGGGAAACACTTGGCCGTGTAGATGGGCGTCACTGATGTTCTGTAACATGGCCATGAATACATGCCTTGATTCATTGACACGTAACATGGAAATCCAGTCAGAAATCGAACAGCTTGTTCTTGGATTTTCTCAGTCATCAGTCCTGCAACTACACATGTACCTCAGCAGGCCTACAGGCAAGCTCATTCACTGGGCAAGAGTTGGCTGGTACAGTGACCCACCATGCACTGCTGCATGGGTATGTAGTAATGTTCCTATATTTGGCCAACAGATCGGCTTGAATGGAAGAGCTCTTCTTCAAACCAGTACCTGGCAGTTAGTTCGTCTTATGGGAACAGTCAATGTCCTTCAATTTCCTGTGACACAACAGCATTTTTAGACTTAGAAGCAGAAAAAGTCCATTTTTTTGTCAACTGAGGCTAAATTATGTGGCATGGATATGTTGTTTTTCCCAAGAACTGAAAAGATAGCTAGTGAAATTTGTACAATGTTTGCAGAATTTCTCTCCACAATCCATTTTACACCCAAGGTTAGAACCCACACTTACACCAACACGAGCTGCGCTCTCTCTACTACTGATGGCGTCACATGACGTCAACATCACGTAACCTATTCTTCTCTGAATGCACTCCGAAATTCATGGTCCATCCCCACGCCCAAAGTCCTACAACCCACACCGATGCCACGCCTGTGTACACCCAAACTCTTACCACCCACATTTGGGCATGCAGAACTGTGCTTTCCCTACTACTGGTGAGATAAGAGTTCAGCATGGCTCACTCGCTCACTCAATCACAGACTGACTCAGAAGCAAAGTCCGAAAACCGCCCAACGCGATTCAAGGCTATAGATAATTACAAGCAGTCAAATACGATTTGCCACTGTTCGAAATCTGTGTTGAAAAAATTGTACCGGTATGTCCAATGTCGGTCAGGCAATGCGTTCAGCTCCATTTCACAATAAGCCATTGTAACAGAGAATTAATACCGTACCTGAAGAACATGTATTAGCATCCGCCCATCGCTTGATTCATTCACACACTGAAAACTATAGCGCTGAAACATACTCCTAAAGTGTTGAAATAACCATTTAATTGTGCCCACATTGACTGCTCTTATAACTGTAGCGGGGGCAAGGGGTATTTTCGTACTCCGTTTTGGGGTAATATTCATTATCCGTTCTCAGTTCTGAGGAAAATTTTGCGTACACACGTTCTGGACGTATTCCACGTTCACCGTATTTTCCTAATTTTAATTCTCTGTTCTCTGTTCCACCAAGTTATAATTTTGCGTTCCTCGTTTTGTGAGATTCGTTATTTACGTTCCCGGCCGTTCACACCATCACTCTCATATTCATTGCTTGCCTGCAAGAGGGGACGCAACTCAAGTGGATTCAGCTCTTCTGTGTGCGTCGGAACAACCCTGTTGTGGAGAATGAGATGATCATGAGTGCAACAACAATCCTCTTCTTCACTGTAAAAACGGCCAATTTCAGGGAGTAAATGTTCAACCTGTTATCAGTTCAACGTTGAACCAATTTTTAATGACAGTAAACGTTTACCCGGAATCTGGTTGAACGTTTTCAGTTCGAATTCAAGCATATATTGATACTTGCATGGAGGTAAACGTTGAACCTGTTATTGGTTCTTCTTTCAACCTATAACTGGTTCTACGTATAACCACATGATACTAGCTTGGGCGTAAACGTTGAACCTATTATTGGTTCTACGTTCAACCTATAACTGGTTATACGTTCAACCACATGAAACTCCGTGCATGGTAAAACGACACCAACATGACCGAAACAATGGGATATGAATGTCTGAGAACAGGGAGTAATTTTCTTATTAATATTAAGTTAAATTCTGCAGACTTTTCCAAATAAACCATGTGGTTATGCTTAAAACTGAATGTCCAAGTCGTTAATAACGCGTGTCGATTTGGGAAACTTCGCTGTTATGCACTTATTTTGATGGCATATTACTATTTTCGCTCATAAAATAGCCTATCAACAGTCAGAAACAATCATAGAAGTTATCAAAAATGAAAGACGTATTACTGTTGTGTGGGTCAAAATTATTCTCGACCGAGTATACGTTCAACTGTTTTTCGGTTCAACGTATTTCCCGCCCTCGTTATTGTTTTTCCCGCGGTGGTCGTCCAAAGAACCACTTTTTGGTTCAACGTTCAACTGGACTATGGTTCAACTGGTCATCGGTTATCGTCCTTCGTTTTATGAAGCGCCACCTACTGGATTGCAGTGTGAGGAGGAGAGAGAACGTGTGGTGTTGTTGGCAGCTTAACAATGAACATTACTCGTCCCGTTACATCTGTTTTCTGGTAAGTAATATGGACAAACAATTCTTTGAACTGAATACGTTACGCACAGATATCTCGTCCCCGTTGCTTTCGCTTTATGTTTTGAAATCGAAGCTGTGTCGAAAACTGGGCTATGCTTCATTGTTCATTCTCCGTTCATTTATTCATTGCGTGAAAGAATTTTGCTGTCTGTTGTCTGTTTTAATATGTCATTGATATAATTTACTGTTACCACTTGGCGGTATTTTGCAATTTCCAATCACTTATTACATTTAGCATGTCGTTTTTCCATACCAGTTGTGGATGAGTGCAATCTAAGGCCCTTACAGGCTATATAATTTCCTATGTATTTCCAAAAAAGAATTAATTAAACTGTCACTATATCTGCATAGGTCAACAGCTATATACATATGGATACCAGTAATTATCAGCCGCGTTGTCCACAAAAATACTTCCAATACGCTTTGTGGCTTGTTGAACTCTAAGGTCCTTGCAAACTAATATGCATTAATCTCCTATTCCAAAAAAAATTCCTATGCATGTTATAATCCTATAATAATTCAAAACATCTATTAACATTCAGTCACCCCTCAATTTTGCCTGAAATTCTAATCAGTCCAATGAATTTATAATAGTTACATAATGTCGTAAGACTGTATCAAATGTTGGCAACATTTTGTGTCCAATGGGGTAATATCATGTCAACATTGTGTAACTGTTTATCCAGTGATCAAGTGAGAAATGTGAGAAGTCCAGCTGCCCTAGTGCCTGATCGACGAAGAAGTCATTTTGATGTTTATGAAATACACCATGATGGATGACAAGTAGTACCGGTAAGTGAATACATTACAAGGACACAATCAAAGGAAATTTGAGAAGTCATTGATAAGACTTGATAAATGATACATCATAACTGTACCATGTATTACCACATAACCCCCCACCCCCAGCATGCCCACTACATAACCCCCCCCCCCCCCACCATGCCCACTACACACACATCCAGTTAGGGGGGAGGGGGGTGTCAAGAGGCAAATGGATGAGATTTACAAACATGCAACATAGGGTGGTAGCTACCAAATTAGTATACTATAATATCCATGTTAGTAATTATGATTTTTTTTCCAATCCAGATAAGGGGGCATGGTGGTAAAGTGTGTGTGTGGGGGGGGGTGGTGAAAATATATACTATTTTTATGTGGCAAGACCATGTGGGATTGATTTCATGAGATATTCCCGAGGCAGGGTGGTGGCATGAGAAATTGCCAGGGGTTGCGAGGGGCCGAGTGAGTGAGTGCTTGTCATGAAAATCGGGATATTTCCCCCAACCTTTATGAATAAATTAGTTATATTAGATCTTACTCCATTTAATATTTTCTCCTACAGAAAGTGTAACAGGGAGAAGGTCAGAAAGAAGCCATTTGTTTGAGTCTGACTGTTGGAGGAAGATGAAGGAGGCGACAGTGTATATGGCTCCCACAGAGTGAACATCATCATCTTGTGATGGATTTTATCACGATTGAAGATGTAAGGAATAATCTGTCATTTTCAATGCTAATAATCAGATATATGATGCTCACAAGTGATTTTCGCAAGTGACAAGTAAAAAGAAAACTGACTTGTTGCCTGCGACAACAAAGCCATAAAGTGCTGTTTTTATTTGTAACAGATATATACTTCGCCTAACAAAACAATGTGTGTAGCATAGTTTCTGCAGGCCTCGAAGTTGATAAAATTTATGTGATTTCATGGCCCGTATGACCGATGTCGTTGTTGTGACTGTCGTTTTGAAAACCGCTCTCCTGTGCGCGAAGATAGAAAATAACCATGTGACAAGTCGAGTGATTATGGTACGCGCGATTTCATTAGTCTAATAACTCCATCCAGCCAATCAGCGTAGCTGATAGAATCTGAATGCAGCCTAGCGATAACACGTTTGGTCATGGTGGTTCGGTCATTTTGGTTGAATAGAGCGTTAGTGGCAACTATTCTTCGACAGTAATATGGATCGTTTTCTGAAACGTCGGAATGAAATCCCAGTCACAAGAAGGCAGAACAATCAAGAATTTCTTGCCAAAAATTATCCGTCGAAAGAGTGACTCACATGATATTGAAAACATTCTTTCAATTGTAAAAATACTGGTTCTACTGTCTGTCACAGATAATATATCCGGCGGTATTTCGGAGACAATTGATCGGGGGATATTGAAACTTCACACAGGAAATAAAATAAAAAGTGCTAATTTTATTCCAAAGTATCAAGAAAATCCTTCCAGTAGTTCTCAACAAATCGCGAAAACAGCAATTAGATGGGAGATTTGTAGGTTATTTTTTGACGCCATGACACCAAGTCTGCATGTTATATAACATTGGCAGGTCAATGTCATCGTAGCCCCAAAATAACATGGTAGGTATTGGTGATTTTCGTCAATTCCCAGATTAATCACATATGGGGGAATTTTTTTTTTTAGTTTATATACTGTGTGAAGTTTTAAAGCTGTACGATAAATTTTCTGTGTATCGCAAAACTCGGGGACAAATTACAAAAATCGGCAGACGACACTGATTATCCTAATTACTTTCCTTCACCTAAGCCAATCAAAATGGTAATTTGTCTGTATACATGGTGTAGTCTGTCTGTCTGTGTATTCTACTACCCAAATAAATACACTAAAAGAATAACAGAACAAAGTCTGAATCTAATTGGTTGTTCTATTTCATGAAAAATTAGAACACGGTTATATAAGGAAGTCAAAACTTGGTAATATTTTGAGACAACTACTGTCAACAAGGTGACAAGTAAAAAAAATAGTCCCTTGTCACCTGGGACAAGTAAAGTTTTACAAACATTTCAACCCCTGTAGAATGGTACTTACAAATGTAAGCTTATATTGACAGGATAGTGAAGACAAATTATATTGCACAATTCTTTATTTGTTTAATAGGACCAACTGCTTGCAAGAAAGATCAGAGACACGTCACAGTGCGGATCATTACATTACAGGGTTTCGGATGATACATTACAGGGTTTCGGGTGATGGTGGAAGTGTGTGCATTATTTCATAACTTGGACTATGTGAAATAATTGGTCTCTGACATGCCTGCATCACAAGATAATGGCTACCGGTATCATTGGATGTGACAGAAAAGATGAAATGGTAATGTGATACAACAAATATTCAGGCTAAAGCTGTGGTACCATATTACATATACAATGTAGAAGAGGAACAAAATGGAACTGTGTTGAATCTTCACCATTCCTGAACACCCTTACAAAAAAATCAACCACAATGGCCGGCATACTACTGGTGATAGAAAAGTGACACCATCGTATGCAAACAAAGTCTCATTACTGTGATAGAATGATGAACAATGTGGATATACCTGTAGCCCTCTCATCTGTTGAAGCAGATGGCCCAACTTAACACTCTGCAGCTACATGTTGATGAGAAGACAAGGGTGTTGTTTACTATGAATTAACTGTGATGTTGAATACAAGAAAACAATGCAACACTCGATATATCACAAATCATCGATACATGACGAATAATTGACTTCAGATACAAAAGTCAATGTCTGACCACCATTACATGTACTCTGTACAGGAAGGTGGATATAAATTTTTATTTACCATATTATGACTCTGTATGTCCCAGATCATTAATACATTGTGTAATATAATTTGACTCGGGTACATAAGTCACTGTGTGAATTCTGACCACTTATGCTCTTTGTAGGAAGGTCTTACACACTTCAACTGTGTATTTAGGTCCCATAACTAAACTTTGATAAAATGCAATTAGCTAGCTCACTCAAACTAAACTGTGATAATGTGCAATTAACTGGCTCTCTCAAATACCCCTGATCAGTGATAGGTTGGACACACATAAACTATGTAAGTATGTCCCATTACTAAACTGTGATAAAATGCAATTAAATAATTCTCTCAATCATCCCATATCAGTGATGTTAAATACATGTACTCGGAATACATAGGTCGCTGTGTGAAGTCCGATCACCTATACTCTGTGTAGGAAGGTTGGACACACATAAACTATGTATATAGGCCCCATAACTAATCTGTGATAAAATGCAATTAGCTAGCTCACTCAAATCATTGATATTACATGTACTCGGAATACATAGGTCGCTGTGTGAAGTCCGATCACCTATACTATGTGTAGGAAGGTTGGACACACATAAACTATGTATGTAGGTCCCATAACTAATCTGTGATAAAATGCAATTAACTAGCTCACTCAAATCAGTGATATAACATGTACTCAGAATACATAGGTCGCTGTGTGAAGTCCGATCACCTATACTATGTGTAGGAAGGTTGGACACACATAAACTATGTATGTAGGTCCCATAACTAATCTGATAAAATGCAGTTAACTATCTCACTCAAATATCCCAGATCAGTGATATTACAATACATGTACTCGGAATACATAGGTCGCTGTGTGAAGTCCGATCACCTGTACTCTGTGTAGGAAGGTTGGACACACATAAACTATGTATATAGGTCCCAACTAATATGTACTAAAATGCAATTAACTAGCTCACTCAAATCATTGATATTACATGTACTCAGAATACATAGGTCGCTGTGTGAAGTCCGATCACCTATACTATGTGTAGGAAGGTTGGACACACATAAACTATGTATGTAGGTCCCATAACTAATCTGTGATAAAATGCAATTAACTAGCTCACTCAAATCAGTGATATAACATGTACTCAGAATACATAGGTCGCTGTGTGAAGTCCGATTACCTATACTATGTGTAGGAAGGTTGGACACACATAAACTATGTATGTAGGTCCCATAACTAATCTCTGATAAAATGCAATTAACTAGCTCACTCAAATCAGTGATATAACATGTACTCAGAATACATAGGTCGCTGTGTAAAGTTTGATCACCTATACTATATGTAGGAAGGTTGGACACACATAAACTATGTATGTAGGTCCCAAAACTAAACTGTGATAAAAAGCAATTAACTTGCTCACTCAAATATTTCAGATCAGTGATATTAACAGACAATTATGCCATATGTATACAGTAATATTGCATCATACAGCAGTAAGCTAAAAAAAAGTTAATAATAATCATGATAATCATTTTGCATCTTGAAGTTTTCATTCCTTAGATGAGGAGTGTTATGAGTCTAACATCAGTTGAAAAGGAGGCATCAAACTTATTGTAGGTGGTACCATCTTGGATGTTACTAAACCTCCCCAGACTCCCTTCCCCATTATTGTAACCCCTGTTACTTGTGGTTTCTGTGATTCATGAATTGGTAGAATTCAATGTTTACATATTAGCTTTTCATATCTTTAGTTGTTCATTTGATTGCAAACAGTCTAGTGTTTATTTAGAGCATTCATAAAGTTAGACCGCGGTTCACAGTTCCTTATTCGTCATCCAGCGACTCATAGCCGCACCACAAGCAGCGCCCCCTGGCGTCAGATTTGGGATACAAATATGCAAAGATATCGATACCACATGAACTCTTGTATATAGATGAAGCTAGGTATTCGTATTGTTAGAAATCAGATCTGTTATTAGATTATATCCGAATATGATTTAAATATATTAATTTTATTTCAATTAGTGTGTATTTGTTGATGTATGTTCTGAAATATCCTTCACTTTCTTACAGGTTGATATACTTTTCACTGATGACTGCAAGAAATAACACTGGGATGTAACTTGGTTGCTCATATGGTTTCGATGTATTTGCAAGAATTTAGAATTTAACTAAATCTGCAAATACATGTACAATTTGCACCACAACAATCCGGTGCAGATTTCATTTAAATCTGCATCTGGATGAATGTTAAACCTTGATGTGGTTGTACGTTTAACCTTGATGTGGTTGTACGTTGAACTTATTTCTGAGAAAACATTGAACCTGAATCTGATTATAGGTTGAACCAGTAATTGGTTATAGGTAACACCAAATTTTGGTTAAGGGTTTTCCATGGTTAAACGTTGAACCAGAAACGGGTTCAACGTTTACCTTTCAGTTCAACGTTACACCTTTTCGTGGTTGAACGTTTAACCTCATTTCAGTTCAACGTTAAACCTTGATGTGGTTGTACGTTTAACCTTGATGTGGTTGTACGTTGAACCTATTTCTGAGAAAACATTGAACCTGAATCTGGTTATACGTTGAACCAGTAATTGGTTATAGGTAACACCAAATTTTGGTTCAGGGTTTTCCATGGTTAAACGTTGAACCAGAAACTGGTTCAACCTTTACCTTTCAGTTCAATGTTACACCTTTTCGTGGTTGTACGTTTAACCTCATTTGAGTTCAACGTTGAAATTTGCTTGGTGCTACGTTGAACCAGTTTATGGTTGCAACCGAGTTACATCCACTTTATGGTTGAACGTTTACTCAGCGTTTTTACAGTGTTCGATTCCGTGGTCCAATTTTGAAATTCCAATGGCGACATAGGCCTATAATTTTTTTTTATAAATCCACATCTGAAAACCGTCCTTAAATATCACTCAAGTTACTTATATCATGAATTTCACGAAAAAGCGGACATCTTTTCGCATAAAATTCACTCCACATTCTTTCGTAGACCATATATTAGCATGCTGTTTTTTTCTATTCGCTTCCTATGATCTCCCGGGACACGTCAATAACAGAGAAGATGTGTTTTAATCGAGAAATATGTTTCCTGCAATTTTTGAACCTGAAGAACTCAGGAAATTCGAAACTGTCAAAGAAGAAAAGTTGCATTTTACTGAAAACTATACTATTTTGAAACATCTGTAGAAAAGATATGGATGTGACGGCAACTGTATACCCAAGGGCGGATCTACGGGGGGGAGGGGGGTGTCAGGTTGGTCCAGACCCCCCC
>JAVTVY010057101.1:0-29130 GCA_036873755.1 Hanleya hanleyi | reverse complement strand
TGAAAAGACATCACCTTGTTGTCCTGACCAGTACTCTGCATCTTTCCATGCAAAGTAGCATGTAGGGGCATTTGGGGAAACCTAAGTTGAGTCAATTTTACTGTCAGAAAGGGCACAGAACTCATCTCCAGCCATCGTCAACCCCAGACGTCCCCTTGACAAAAGGAAATATGATCATCGAACAACTTGGGAGTACTTCACAGTCCAAATGGCGTAAATTAATTACTGCTGCACTTGCGATGCTCTACCTGCGTTTCACATGCACGTGTATAAGTTACCCTAAATTTCAGTTACAGCATTGATATCTCAATTTTTTATCATTTCATACATCTATCATTTCATGGTTTTTCAGCTTCAAACACCTTCCACATTGATCTGATTATGTGATACATACCTGAACATTCTGTAGTGCTCCTTTTTAGCATGGGGTTGAGGCTATAATACACCTCATCTGCAGATATGAGAGCCCGTCCTTCTGTATTGCTCAGTGTTCGGACGAGACCAGCTTTGGTGAATTCCTCAAGGAGCAACCCTGAGTTCCGTTTTGCTGAGATTTCGTTGAACGGCTCCTTCACACAAAACTGGAAGGCGGGCGATTTTCCTGCGGAGGGAATTCCAACACCTATTGTCAAAATAGAATGAAATATGACTTTAAAAAGTCATTTCCACATAAACGTTGCACAGGTGACAAATTTCCACTTTCCATCAGCATACTTAAAGATAGCTGTCCCCTTAGAGGCAGTTTTTGCACCCCAGTGACAATTTGTCATCGTATCAATAAATATAAACGATAACCATAATAAACTATACATTTTATGGAAGCGTACATCGTACGAATTCCGACTATATCATTTGTATAACCAACACTGCTACTGCGTAGAAAATATTTCAATTTTAAAAATGTAAAATGAAAACATTAGCGTCCATTTTTCAATTGAAATTTCATGAAAACTGTTGTTGTTTCAACTTTGATGCTATATCTTGATAGGAGACAATTCCAACTAGTAATCTTTATCTCATTTTCTTCAATTTTTGCTATTTTACTAAAACAAATTTAAAAAAAAACGTACTATTTCATGGTCGTTTGTCTTAAAAGTTGAATAATTCCAGAACTAATACAAACTTACAAAAAGTGAAAAGTTTACTACACTCACCTTCTAAGTAACAAGCATGCCAAATTTCAAAAGCGTAGCATGGATACTTTTCAAGAAATAAACGTTTGAATCTCGGATTTTGTACAGAAATAAAAGGCTACAAATCAGGCAAAATGTGTCCAGCTATACATCTGATGAATTAATCCAAATTTTTTGCTTCAATTATATTGTCAAATACATTTTTAATATTGAATCACTTCTATTTATCATTGGATTTCATATTTTCACCAAATGTTAGAGGAAATAGTGAATATTTCAATGAACAAATATAAAAAAAATGACAAATTTTGGCCCTCCAAGAGGACAGCTATCCTTTTTCAAAATCAAAGTTTCAAGAAAGTCGGTTCCCATTTCATACAAAGTTTTGCCGCCAGGGGGGTTCGTTTCCAAGCGTGGGTGAAGTTGAAATCTTACACTAAGCATTTCCTCAAACTCTCTATAATATTTCAGCCGTTTTCAACACCCAATATTTTGCATACATTGATTACCGGTCAGTGATTTTCGTGTAACGATTGGTGTGTAGTGTTTCCGGAGTTCAAATAATAACTGTTATTAAAGAAATATGCGTATAAATTACACGTGTATTGTTTTTTTACCATGATAATACACTAGGAAGTAGCGATTAATTCCTTCCAAAATGTCAGTGGTGTTACCGGTCAGTGGCATTACTATGGAGTGACGTGATTGAAGACAAACAGTACACAACATTAAAGTTTTACAAAAACTTGTTTGGAATTTTTTAATTTATTGTACGGGTTTTAAACAGATTTGTGCATAAAGAATCTGTTGATATCAAATTGTGTAGTCACTGGTGACCCGGATTTTTACATTTTCCTGAGTGAAAATGTGCCTTTCTTTCAGAATGACCCTGAACAATAAAAAAATGTTGACTACTTCTAAAGCCAAATTTACTTTTTATCTTTCGATTATATGAATTCATGTGCTAATATTATTAATGAAACAGGTGTTTGGATTATGAAAACTCTTAAGAATCAGGGGGACTTGAGAGATTTTGACATTTTGTTTGTCCGGTTGAAATTTTCAAAAAGGCACTCAATTATCAAGGGTGCATTATTTCATCTCAGAAACATAGGAAACGGAATTAAACACAAGAAAATAGGACTATTTCTTTGAAGTAATTCGAAAAAAATGACTTTCAAAATTTAAAAAATGTCATAAGTCCTAAATCCCCTTAATGGACGACAGCTGCCTAATGAATGACGGATCGGACGCATTCATAGGAGTCATTCATGACACATATGGTTGGCCATCCCTGCCAGAATTCGTCATTTAGAGGCTGCCTTGGGGTCATGGAGAGAATATGGTGAATGTTGTCATGCTGGTACCATTTTGTACCATGGTATAAAATGCCGAGCCTGCCATAATTCCTAGCCTGCCACAATTCGTATTTAGAGGCTGCCTGTAAATAATATATACCATGGTATAAAATGCCGAGCCTGCCATAATTCGTATTTAGAGGCTGCCTCTAATTCAGTTTAGCCGTAAGTCATAAACAACTCGATGTCATATCAAGAATATTAAATTTGACCAATGAGTAAACTTGTAACAAGCGTAGAGATATGGCACCAAATTTGTGAAAGCGCATATCATTGGTGGAAGTAATAAGAAGGCGAATTTACGACTTACAGCTAAAATGAATTAGAGGCATCCTCTAAATAGGAATTATGGCAGCCTTGGCGATTTTATACCATGGTACAAAATAATTAGAGGCAGCCTCTAAATACCAATTGTGGCAGGCTTGGCGATTTACAGGCATCCTCTAAATAGGGATTATGGCAGGCTCGGCATTTTATAACATGGTACAAAATAATTAGAGGCAGCCTCTGAATACGAATTATGGCAGGCTTGGCATTTTATACCATGGTATATATTATTTAGAGGCAGCCTCTAAATGACGAATTCTGGCAGGGATGGCCAACCATAGACACAGGGACTCGTACTTGGTCGGTTAAGAAAGGAGAGCATATATAAATATTAATATCATAATTAATAACCGATCAACTAAGAGTCCCTGTGATTCATGATTCTGGAGATCTTCTTAGTAAATAAAATATTGTCAATATTTACCAATTAAATATAGATTGGCTGGGATCTCATACGAAGTGCTCGTCTGCAGCGTCGTGTTCGGCCCCAAGCACGCCGCGATTGCGGGGAGCAAACAAGCCAGCATCATCTCCGGGGAAGTGTTCATGCACTTCGCTGCGAGTTGAAAATACTCCCCCACGGGCTCGGAAAGGACATCCTTTGCCCTAAATTTCTAGCTAAATAATATATAGCCCTCAAGAGTATGAGGGCTATAGGTCGGCCCCAGTCACCTCCAGCGAGGGTTTTAGATAATTTTATTACGAATCACCCACCTCTGAACCTGCCGTACATCTAATCTCTATCCCTTCCTGCGCACTATTTCAAAATCTTGCACACTATTGTGAAATAGTAACGAATATATCGCCGTCTGAATTTCCCAGACGACTTCCACTTTAAACGCGCCATGCTAACCGTATAGAGTGACGTCACCAACATGGCGCGCAGAGAGCTAGAAGTTTCCGACTGGAAAATTCAGACGGCGATATATTCGTTACTATTTCACAATAGTGTGCAAGATTTTGAAATAGTGCGCAGGAGGGGATAGAGTTTAGATGTACGGCAGGTTCAGAGGTGGGTGATTCGTAATAAAATTATCTAAAACCCTCGCTGGAGGTAACTGGGGCCGACGTATAGCCCTCATACTCTTGAGGGCTATATATTATTTAGCTACTAAATTTCATGCACACCAATCGGTTGAAAACGTCTCTGTTGTATTGCAAAGCGTTGTCCAATTTCGGTCGTTTAACAGAAGACATCTTTTCACGGCTGGCTCAGAACTTCAAGGTAGAAGTTATGAAGTTTTTAACAAATCAGTCACCCGCAAGTCATCTCTTTGACTATTTTCGCGTGATGTAGAATTTCCGTCCTATAACAGAAGACATTTTCACGGCCTAACTGGCATCCCTTATGGCGCAGACCTTTTGATGCAGAACTTGGAGGTAAAAGTTGGCCGCCTTCTGTTTTCTTCAAAACTCTGTCCTCAAATCTTGCATAAATTTTCTCTGTACGTCATCCTCGCATTCGGAACTGCCGAGCGGAAATCTACGAAGGACGCCGATATCCGCCCGGAATAACCCCGAGAAGTTGCTAATGGTCATCTTCGTTTATTTACGCGATAGGAACCTGTTCGGCTATTTCCGTAACCAAACTAGGGAAGCCTCCGATCGAACAGATTTTCACAAAATTACTTATGATACAAATACTCTAATAAATGCCCAGTGCTGTGTCAAGGGCTTAAGAAAACAACATAGAATGTGAGTCTTACACCAAATCGTTGCCCAAAACATGGCGCAGGGCATAGCTGTGACGTCGGGGACAATGAGTATTTCAAGCCCCTTTGAATAAAGTTATCTACTTTACAAAGAAGAGCTGCGTTGTCATTAGCCAAATGAAGAAGTCTGAAGTCTGTCCTTTGTGTACATAGCAATTACTTTAATTTCCTCCATGGACTCTTTACGTTCGGGTATTTTCGTAACCTTTGCGTGTCTCCTTTGCGCATGCGTAATTGGCGCAAATGAACATCTACTGTCTGTCCCAGATAATATATCCCAGATGTTTACGGCGATATTTCGGAGACAATTGATTGGAGGATATTGAAACTTCACACAAGAGATAAACTAAAACATACCAATTATATTCCAAAGTATAAAGAAAATCCTTCCAGTAGCTCTCAACAAATCGCGAAAACAAGAATTCGATGGGAGATTTGTAGGTTATTTCACGTCATTACGACAAGCTTGCATGTTATAACATTGGCAGATCAACGTCATGGTAGCCCCAAAATAACATGTTAGGTATTGGTGATTTTCGTCAATTCACAAAAGATTTTAATGAAACGTGGGTTATTTCACGACGTCATTACGCCAAGCTTGCATGTTATAAGATTGGCAGATCAACGTCATGGTAGCCCCAAAATAACATGTTAGGTATTGGTGATTTTCGTCAATTCCCAAAAGATTTTAATGAAACGTGGGGGAAAAGTTAGTATTTCTTAGTTAATAATCTGTGTGAAGTTTCAATGCTTTACGATAAATTGTCTCCGACATATCGCCGAAAACGTCTCGGAATATATTATCTACGACAGACAGTAGCTACACCGTACCCCGTACGGCCCTACAGCATTTAATATCTCCTTTGGCCTAATATGCCTTTGGCCCTCTGTGGCATATCTGTGCAAATAAATGATTCTGATTCAATTCATATTCAAACAGAGTTTTATCCTCAGATGGCTAAATAGGCACTTTTGAAACTCATGAAACTGGAACTTTCTCTGAAAAAGAGAGAAAACAGTATTGAAACTTTCTCCGATACAGTATTCTTCCGCTCGGGGGACGACAACATGAATTTCCTATGAATCTCCAGATGTGACGCGGCTTCGAAGCCCAATCACTCTCGCGGAAGCCTTAATCCCCGACCAGCAAATATTTCCCTGCGAGTCTCTGATTTACGTCAGATATTTTAAAAACTGTTTATTCTTTTCATTCGAAGCACGTTTCAATAGAAAACCATCAGTTTATATGGTACACACGCCACGTATTGGCAAGATATAATTCCCGTGACGTCACTGACAGTTCCCTGACAGAACGAACACACGTGACCACGCTCTAGTCCGATATGGCGTCAATGGCCTTCGAGGGACATCTCAAAGTTGCGAATGAGTATTCTTCGTCAACGAGTCACGTGACTGAATCCTCGGGGCCCGAACAAAGACGGCCATTGTTGGTGTAGCTACTGGTTTGCGCTAACAATTATGTATTGTAGAAAAGTGGTATGTTTGTGTCTTGTCCTCTATGTTGGTTCGTCATCAGGCGTACAATTCCCAGATGATGAAATATGGGAGTACATAGAGGAACAGCTGAATAATCATGGATCTGCAACACCAGTACCCATATCATATACTTTGAACCACTGGACTCGTCACAATACGGAGCCGGAGGCCCCGAAAGTATGGCAATATATTGCACCAAAGCTTCTATTTTGGGATCCACTTACCCAATATTGTAATCTGTTCAGCAAGGATGGTTGTCAAATACTCTGCCCAAATCACGACAAAACCTTGGAGGGGAGATCGTGGAAAACTTCAAAAAATAACCAACCAAGATGGCTCTATGACCGACAACAACCTATTCTGCTCATTATGCGGGCCTATGTCTGCCCATATAAGTGTAAATACTTATCCGGAGAGAAAATAATAACTGACCAACTACCATCGTGTATCTGTGTTCCATTTAGACTCACACATAAGGCAGGATTCAGCAACAACTTGGAGGAGTATGTTTTGCAAAGGTAAGCTTATTTCTTTTGTGTTTTGCATGATTAAATTTCTATTGCAACTGAAAGAACCAGTAGTGCAATTTTTTTCAAACTGTGTAAGAAACTTATTTATATATTCATTGGATGGATGGATGTACTTGGGCAATCCATCGCAAAGCAATGGGCAACTGGTCGTGCGAACACTCGGTGCAACCCGTTTAACCCCAATCCTAGTCCAATACAATGGGTGACTGACAGCCTTTCTTTTATTATTTGGATGTTCAATTGGGCTGTACAGTCCCATTGGTAACGAAGTCAAGTGCAGGTGCAGAAATCTTCCTCCAGAAAAATAGGAGATTTTGAGAAAATAAAGAACTGACAAGCATAGTTCACCAGTATGAATGAATTTCTCGTGTTTCAAGGCACAATATAACACCACCCACACATCTGAACCACTCTACGTTAAGTTCCACGGAGACAACAAACTGTCACATGTTCCAGAGCACCGAAAATCCGTCCGAAAATGGCGAATATGGCTTCACACTATTTAAAGCATTATGGGAAGTAATCACACGATCCCTCGTGTCACATGGTGTACACAAACGCACGTGTACAGAAAGGGACCTTTCAAGAATTACCAAAAAGCGAGCACAAAACTTGTGCGTTAGTCAGATAATTTGAGAAGACCTTGTATCTCAGAGGGGTCATACTAAAAACTGCGCGGAACTGCATTTCAACTGCGCGTGGATTATTTGATAGAGTTTTCTTTATTTGCTGACGAGCAGAATATTGATATTAATGAAACAGACAACAAAATCCGCAAAATGTAGACTATATGTCGCTTTAAACGAGAGAGAACGAAATTCAAATGCGCGGAGATTATGTTTCACTGCCCGGAGATTCGCTTCGCTGGAATGGAATCGTTAATATTAGAGCACATTATCCTACCTTATTCGTACTCCACTCAGATTCGAAACGCTCGAACTAAGTCTGATGTGTATGAATTGTATCTGTCCGAACGTAAATTGAGTATAAATTTAACTGCGCGGAAACCGAGCCCGTAAACAAATTTGGCGTAAACTTCAACTGCGCGGAAATCCATGGCAGCTTCACCCCACACAGATTCTTCTGCATTGAACGAATTCTGATATGTGGTCAATTCCACGTCACTCGCGTTACATTTTTTCACCACATTGGTTATATTATACCCCACCTGCCTCCAACAAAGTAAGTATACATGCACACATAATGCATAAAGACAACTTAGGCCCCAAAGTATTCATACAAATTTAAAGTGCTGTAATTGCATTTAAAAGTTTTATTTAATTCCAATTTGCGTACTCGTCACTCGCGTTACAGCAAAAAGGACATGGAAATTTTAGCCATAACTTCATTCTTGAATTAAGCTCAAGCCTTTACACACAGATGACAATTTAGTGGATCTGTTAGTACCCTGTAGACCTCTTGAAATAACAATGCAATTAGGAATCCACTAAGTTGTTCCAATGTGTAACAGCTTGCTCGAATAACTTCAATGTCTCGTCACTCGCGTTACGTCACTCGCGTTACCTCTCAGTTGAGGATACCAAAGTTTGAATGTTAGTCAACATTAAACACCACAAAACCATAAAATTATGTTGTGCCATAAAAACAGATCTCAGATACAGTATAACTGAACAGAACTTTGTACACTGTATGTTCATCTCAGAAAAGGACATGCATTTAACATGCTTAAGGAAGTTCTGGAAATGTGAAAGACGAGCAACTGTTTGAAGGAACTGGACCATCTAACTTTCTAACAATTTGTTCCTGGTGGTAATAAACAGAATCACAGGGTGTAGGCCACTTCCAGGTATTGCCAGCTTCTGTACAAATCATCACGGATATGAAATACTCATTCTCGACGATACTGACTATTTCACCAGGGTACACATCTTGGTCATACTTCACCAGACACCAATCCTTCACATGGAGAGTACCACTATCCGAGTCATTTAATGACACCTGTGACATCATAATATTGTCCCAACTGCAGATTATTTTTCAAGAATTGTCTCCCACCCACTACATATTATTTTCACACATGTATGCATAGTCCCTTTAGTCAATAGTGCAGTGAAGAGACTCACTTGATGTTGCCAGTGAGCACTTTGAATTTTTAATAGTGAGGGTGTAAAACAAATTGTTTTACAGGAGACATTGTAGATCACAGCACTGCTAACATTTGAACATGAGACGCCACATTCCACAAAAGACCTCCCATGATAATTGAAAGTAATTCCAAAAGGTATTTAATCGAAAATACAAACCAGAGAATTATGTCAAATAAATAAAACATTTATTTTTTTCAAAAATAAATTAAGGTACATGTCATTTTAACAGAAAATTTAAACTATGAGAATAGAGTACTAATAGATTTTACAAAATGCAAAACTGGAGAAAAGAAAACATAAAATCTATATGTATTTATATCATGTATATTGAGAAAGCATGAGCTTGGAAAACTGTCAATAAAGTATAAAAGAGGAATGCAGTTGCAATATCACCCAGCTAGTAATACATATAATATAAATTGGTATAACTCCTAGTTAATTCAATTACAATGCAACTGCATATAAACTCACTAATATCGGTTGATCAACCATGAAATATAAAATAATGAACGGGTGAAGGAACTGCCAAAATTCTGAAATATGTCGCTTGGTCGAAATGAACTCTGCTAAAATGCTGGCCTATTAACTAACCCTAGTGAATTTTCAGCTATGTTTGCAATTATGCCTAAATAACTCCATGAAATTTAGTTGAGTGAATCATCAGGACTCCAACACTCAAGTTCCAAATGCTATTTCGACTAATTGGTGGACCACACAATTCAAAGTTGGATGCAATTTGAGATGTATTGGTAACCAAATAGCAGACGACAGGAAGCACATGCAGTGTGAGCAGGATCACAAGAATTCTGGGTATTTTTCTTTGGCATTTAAAAACTCACATGTTTAAAGTATTTATATTTCTGTCACACCCTATCCAGCATGTCATGACTTAATAAAAATTGGAATTTGAAAATAGTAACTAACACCAGATAGCGTCACTCGCGTTACACTCCGTCACTCGCGTTACATTGTCACTCGCGTTACTAGATTTGGCGCTACCACTGGAAGAATTCACATGGTGTAGGAACTCAAAACTATGGTCATATGTTCATGACAACTGACAGAAGCAGTGATAGAATTAGCTCAATTAAACTTGAAGTTTTTTGTCTAATAAAAGAAAAAGTAGCATTTATCGTCACTCGCGTTACATAACTGTGACTCCATGCTAAATTTACAATGTGTGACAATATTTACAAATACCTGCTGATTTTTTTTATGATTTTTCAAGACACCATTAACCATTAATGTAAATAAAAAAAGAAATCCTCCATTCTGCAGCTAAACAATGGTAATAAAATCTAACCAATTTCGTGAGATAATTGAAAGGAAAAATAAGAAAATTTGATCCTGGAACTTCAAAACACCTCAGGTTGGAAAATTCTGCGACAATCTTACTGAATTTTTAGATTTTATCTCTATAGTGTATCACCATTATAAAACAATCTCATTATGGCACATTCTCAAGATTTTATTTTTTGGCTTCATGTCCCAAGTAGCATGGAATTGACCCAGTAAGGTTTATACGTAATGAAGGTCAACGAACGGCATGTGTGACTATTAGCCACATATGTGCAACTCAGTGTATATAGCACCACTGAGTTGAATGAAGTACTCAACTCAAGCATCGTTTTTCTCTTCATGCCCAAATATGGCAAAAATCAGCAATTTTGAATGGCATTATTAGCGAGTCCTAAACATGTCAAATATACTTCTCTCCCCATCACAAAGTATCGGACTCGTTCCTGCATCGCAACAAGACATAAATAGCGCCAACTCAAGTCTGTCTCTTGGCAAAAATGGTCAAATACAAGAAAGAGTCCCACGGCCACGCACATGCACCGCTTCTCTAAGTACGTTAAATGTTAGTTTTGTATGTAGTTTTGTATGTGGTGCTGCTGTGTCAGGGGCGGCGGAACCGGGTGGGCCAGCCCCCAATACTCAAAGAGGGGGGCCAAGGACCACTCCCCTCAATAATTATGACGGAAGTGACTTGAAATAGGTCGAAACTTAGTAGAGAAGCGTCTAACATCTCAAAATTTTCCTGGGAATACCCGACCCCCTCTTTCTTCCTTCACAGGTCAATATTGATCGTGACTGGTTTTAAATTGCAGTTTCATGCCAAGTACCAACTTCTCCGCAGTGTTATTTCTGACTTAGTGTTAACTCCAGCAACGATGAGCACAGTCTTCATTTCTTATGCCTCTCTTTTTCGATAAAAAAGGTTAATTGGCGCCAGGAATTGTCGCGTTTGGCACACACAACTTCAGCTTTGCATTCAAGCAACAACTTACGCATTGATAAAGTGACCTTATCTTGCAGAGGTGTTAGAAGTTGACTTTGACTTAAACTGACGAGAAGATGGTTTCATCTGAATCCCAATATTTGAGGAAGAATGGGGGTTTGTTTTGTTTTTGCCTCTTTGAAAGAGTTAGAAAGGCGGAAATTGTGGAAATTTTTACCCTAAAATCTTCACTGAAAATGCGCAAAAGTGCGTTAAATGAAGGGACACCACCGCCCGGTCACACCCTCATCTCCCGCCGCGCCTGTGTGTGTGGTTAGCATGGTATTCACCTCGACAAGTGTTAACCGTGAATTGACAAAGTATTAAACAAGCCCACTAAGAAAAATCTCTGTCGACATCTGATATGACTGGGTTCGCGCAGATGGAATCCCAACAGGTCAGAGCAAAGGACTAACTGGGATATACCACTTGGGATATTAAATCCAAGTTTGGATATTGAAATTTATCACATTTCAGAGTAAATTGTAGGGTTTTGATTGGTTAATTACCATAGTGTATTAGACGGTATTGCAATTCTTCGTTATCCACCGTTGGTATACCAATTCAGAATTCCCGTACATACCAATGCTGTCAAGGTCGCGCGTGCTCATATACCAACGCAGTCAAGGACGCGCGTGCAACACCTGCAGACAAAGCCTGTTTCAGGCGAATTTGTCTGCGCGAGTTTGTATGGGCGAGTTCCGCCACTGGAACAAGTTGTGCAAGGCAATTACGTATTTGCCGATGAAGATAAGAAATAAATTATCATCCAAAGCTTTATATGCCACATAAACAGGAACGTCAGAATGTCAGCTAAGTATTTCATCCAGTTTATTGTTCATCGCGGAACAAATCGAAAAGAGATCGAAGCTGCCTGTCCGACTCACGATGTCTTACGTTGTCGTTGTTCAACGTTGAGTTATATGCCTGTTTTTCTTTGAGTTGGTGATATATGTTAAATCAACCAGAAAAATAGCTCTTCAATGTGATAAATTCGTTATACCAGTGTTTTGCGTTGGTATACAGGCTGATATTTCGTCTCGAAGATAAATATTTTCACTCGCCCTTCGGGCTCGTGGAAATATTTATCTTCTCAACGAAATATCAGCCTGTATACCAACGCAAGACACTGGTATAACTTATAATATCCTAATTGAGATATTTTGATATTTTTTCATATTAAACGTCAATGGCGAATTTCGCCATCTAAACTACAAAAACAGGATAGAATCTACTTCACAAAACTGTCAATCCGATTGTATAATTTTGCTGACTTTTCCTCACCAAAATTATTCTCTGTATTATTACAATTGCTAGCTACAACATGTAACCTAGTGATGACGTTTATATATTGACCTTATATTGTCACTAGGTTACAAACCGCTCCATACCACATTTGTCTTTTATTTTCCGTATGGTATAAAGAATCAAGTTACGGCCACATACCTATCATTTCTTGGTAGATGGTATCATTTCGAATAGCGGTGACACACTGCCCGCAAAATCCGCTGCCGATTTCATCGCATTTCAGCCAGTTTTTCCAGCAGCTCCCGCTTCGATCTGCAATTTGTCTTCCATGTTTCTTTTCGAAATGAACTGCGCATGCGCCAATGCCGTGACCTTTGTAAAATCTCATACATATAGTGTTGTAGAGCGTATTTCCGGTTTTACAAAGGTCACGGCATTGGCGCATGCGCAGTTCATTTCGAAAAGAAACATGGAAGACAAATTGCAGATCGAAGCGGGAGCTGCTGGAAAAACTGGCTGAAATGCGATGAAATCGGCAGCGGATTTTGCGGGCAGTGTGTCACCGCTATTCGAAATGATACCATCTACCAAGAAATGATAGGTATGTGACCGTAACTCGATTCTTTATACCATACGGAAAATAAAAGACAAATGTGGTATGGAGCGGTTTGTAACCTAGTGACAATATAAGGTCAATATATAAACGTCATCACTAGGTTACATGTTGTAGCTATACAATTGCGTGCATTATTTTTTCATGTTGTTGTTTGCAGTATATTTCCCCATCACCACTGTTTTATGTCTTATACGAAAATATGCCAGCTCGGAATCGTGGAAGTATAAAAATAATATCCAACGTGGGATATTTTATCTCAGTTGGGATATATATCGCAGTTCGTCCTTTACCCGACCTGATCATGACGTTGGACATTTGTTGTTGTCCAACTCAAAATCAAATGTCACAAAATTAGTTGCTGACCGACGAATTTATAACAGCCACGAAAGGAGGTGATAACTGAGGAATCTAGAACATCCCAACAGAATTGAATTGACGAAAGCTACAGTAGGCCAACCAGTTCTTCTAACCACTTCCACTGTCAAAAGCCAGGACGAGTAAAAAACGCGGACCACATGGGCGCTGCCATATTTGATAATTTTACGTGATGCACCGGCCTCCGCAATATAATTGAAGCTACCTTGTTAATTTTCAGTCCTTAATAAATATTAGTGATATCTAAAATCTGTTCATACATCTAGTTTTGTATAATTTTGTATTTATAACTTAAATTGCGGTTGAATATGATTTTTATTATTCTCCTCTTGTGTCCAAACTGATGGTCGACCAAACAGCATCACGTGAAGTCACATGACCGTCAACAATGGCGCTAATGTTTCAAGCGACAGCAAGGTGCGAGCTAGAAAAGCATTTGTTTGCATGTTTGGGAGTTTTTTTAGACATGGTCCTTTTATTGTTTTTTGCTTTCACTTTCTTCTGCTTAAATGCACTGTGAATGATACCTATGGATTTGTACACGAACGCTGCATTTCTTGTTTCATCAATGAGGGGGGCGTGGCATTTTGGTGGTGATTTGTGGTCTTTACAACAACAACATCATGTTAAGCGCGATTGTAGGAGACCCCCCCGACGTATCGTCCCCACTCTGGTAACATTTCCCCCTGGACATATTCCTCCCTCACCCCCAATCTCTATCAACAACTATCTGTCGTCCATGGCGTATAGGGTCAGAGGAAGCTTGGGAATAATATAATTTTGTTTCCTAAAAGATTTTAAAAGAAATAACCTGAACTGAAGCTGATTTGTCAAAGCTCCGGTGGCCATCTTTGATTGACACAAAAACCTAACTTTTAAGGTACCCGTACCCAGGGATTCATACACGTCAGTTCTACGTACCGAATTTCGGTTTGTAGATTGAGTTTTAAAACTCAATTTTTCAGTTCAAAACTCAATTTTTTTGAGTAAAAAATCAAAAGTTTTCACCAAAATATTTATACTCAATTTGTGTGTTGGAAACTGAATTTTCAAGCTTCGTAAATTCGAAATTTCAATACCCGGTTGTCGGGAAATCATCCCATGGTCGCGAAAGCACATGTGAATCTGTCGGCAGCAACAACAACGTCAAGTGCAAACTCCGTCAGCTGCTCTGAATTTACCTCGGATGACTTAGTCTGTTAACGGGGTATATTCATCCGAGACTAGTTTATCCGACGTAATGTTAGTTACATCGACGTATATTTCTGTGGAAGAATCCCGAATACTTATGAACCGTAATTTCACTGAACAATCGACGAGTCGCCATTTTTTTTTTGGGGTTTCGTTTTCGTTCGACCTTTTCGTTCGACCTTTTCGTTCTCGTTCCTTCCAACGCAGGGAGATACAAACGATACTGAATAAACACACGTTGTTTTCGTAGAATGCCAATCGTAAGTATTTCTTATAATCTGTGTGGTCTGTCTTGAGAAAATAGTAATACTGTATCATTTTCACTTTGGTTTGATTATAACGAAAATTGACACAACCGTACAGCGTGCGGTTTGAGAACATGACAAGGGAGTGAACTCTTCCTAGCGAGAGAGCAAGCAAGCAAGCGTTTTGAAGCGTTTCGTTGTTGTTTTTTTCCTCCTTTTTTTTGTTAACCATATTCTATCAAAATAACATCATCCTCAAGACTCCTATTATTTGTGTAACCCAATACAATCATCGTGTATATAAATAAAATATATAGGCCTACAATCATCGTTTTATAAACCAGTGATTTTTGGTGGTCATTTGTAATTGAATAATATCACAATAACTGGAACTTCACTTATGTCATCACAATATTTTTATATTTATTAATTCACTGCTTTTGTTAAATGTTTCCATAATTAAAATTATTTTTCTGTTAATGTTAAATTTTGGATAATGGTTTCTTCAAATTTAATTTTTGATCATTGGAGGGATTGGCTATATTTGTATACTGAAATTGGATGTATGTTTGTGTATTATTCAGACAGTCCTGTGTGGAAGTTGGAAAAAGGAATTAAAAGTTCTGTTATGTACTGTTGATTGATTGAGATATAACAGCTTTCAGAGAGGGAAATAGTTGACACTCCTCACTGCATGTATATGAGAACTACATGTACATGTATATATAAATGAAAACCAGTACCGGCAGCATTACAAAGTTTTACCTGATTACCTGAAGTATTACTCGTAAACAACTTGAATAAATCTAACATAATTTGTTCATGTATCCTGCCGGATACCTGAAAACATAATGATGGAAACGAGTAAACGCAATCAACGACACAAAATGGTTTTAATTACACAAAAGGTTAAAAAATACCTGAATTGGTAACAGTGGACAAGGTTCACAGAAGGTAACATTTACCCTGGTTTGTAAAAAAATTATATACTCAACATTGGGGGAAAAAATGACCCTGGTTTGTAAAAAATTTATATACTCAATTTGAGGGATAAAAAATGCCGATAAATTTTATTTTAACTCAATTTGAGTGAAAAAAACCTCAATTTTCCAGATTTCGGTTCGTAAAATTTGGACTTCTATGAATCCCTGGTACCGTGTCTCCGGAACCATGTAACTGATCGATGCGATACTTGGCATACATGAACAATAAGTCGAGGTCTCAAAAAATCCGTAAACAAATGTGGCCACCAATTAATTGACCAAATTGACCAATTAAAATCGTTGTATTTTCAAGTACTGGATTTTGATTACAAAAAATGGTTGTATACGTACATGTTATTTGACATGGCGATGAAGAACAAATTGGTCCCAAGATTGGTATAATGAGCTATGGTAATTTTTTGAACATGCATATATTTATATGAGGAATATTTTGAGACCGAGAACCAATTATGGTATGCCAGTTTTAGCATTGATCAGTTCAGTGTTTCAGAGGAGATCAATGCCATATAAGGTTTTCATATATCAATCCAAGATGGCCACAGGGCTTTCAATCAATTGGCTTCAGGTCATTTTTCAGAAACTTGTATGAAACAAAATTATAAAAAAAATGTATCATTTGAATATCTGAAAATATAGGGTTAATACACTGTAACTGTCATTAATGACCATTCAGTTTATATATGTATCGATGTGAACAGGTGGGTTTGCGGAGTAATAGAGAAAGCTGATATTTATAAGAATTTATGAATGTACCAAGTGCACATCTGTATTTTTCAGTATAAAGAAGGCTGTTTTAATCATCAACGACATTGAACCCTCAAAGTTTCCTCTGCTGTTGTCAAGGATACTCCAAAAACTTCATCTGAAGGTATGGTAGGCCTATTTTAAATGAGACGGCTTGTTATCCTCAACATGGACTGCATACATGTTTGTTCATTGTTGAGATAACAAACTAAAACGTATTAATTTGGACAATTGTAAATTTGCTGTTTTCTCCATTTGCTGTTACAATAAAATGTGTGGACAATATTTTGGGATCATATGTCTGGTTTAATTGTTTGTCTCTGCACCTCAAGGCATTCATCCGATTATTACCAAACTGAAATTCATCAGAAATATTCTAGTATCATCAATACAATATTGAAATCAAATTAATGTTTTCCCATGATATTTTCTGCAGAATATTTACTAGATGAACAGAGCAGAAAATGGCAATTACTTTTCATGTTTTTACCAGACGCAATGATACAGCCATATTCATGCGTATTGATATGCACCATTCAATAATAGTGAACTTTATACTATGAAAGGGGCTATCTGAGGCTGTGTGCCTCCATCTGTTATCTTAGAAACAGAAAAGGTGCCTTGTGAGACTGTTGGGGGGGGACACTCAAGCAGGTGACTGAAATGGTGCTCTGTAACTGTAGGGGTTTACAGGGTGCCACTGGTGGAGGGTGGGGGATGGGTGGGGACGTTGTTGATTTTATGGGGATAAGAATTGAGAAAGGTGTAGGGGACAGGTAATGTGCTACATGTAGTCTATATCATTTACAACCATTAACTTACACATTCATTCGCCCGCGTGTTATGGTGATAAAACCGTGGTTACTGTGTGGGATGGTTAAACTGAGATTGGGGAGAGAGAGAGAGAGAATTAAGGTTTAACGTCGCATTCAGCAATATTTCAGCTATGTAGCGACGATCAAACAAAGTATTCAAGTCAACAAAACTAGAGATTGGTCAATCTCTATTCTGTATGTTTGCATTGTAGGATGAGAGTTCCTTCACAGAAGATGAAGAAGAGAAACTACAGAGTACATTTAAATTGCCGTCCACTGATTTACAGTTGTTGATAGAAACGCTAGAGTTCTTTCTTCAGCAGGTGAGATAATTTATTTCCAGCAATAAACTTCAGTTTAGCTGTGAAGGATTCATGAACAGTAGGCTACTCGAATGATATGTTTCATGAATGGTGGATTTTACTGTATACTGAAATAGTTCACTGAATAGTGCACTCTGCTCTCATATATATTTGTTTAAATGCATTTCTCAGCTCCTCAGACAGCTTGTCATAAGAGGCGACTAACTAAGGCACCCATGGGGTTCCCGGGTGTGAAAAGGAATAGGACCTCACCCGTGTGGTTCCCGGGTGTGAAAAGGAATAGGACCCAATGTCGTGATATGACTGAAATATAGTTGAAAGTGACGTTGAATCATATTCACTCACGCACTTTTATGGGAGAGGCCACATTGATACAGATTGTACTAGTGAGGAGAGTTAACAGTTACAATTCCACCATGCAGAGTATAGTCTGTGTACATCATTATGTTAATTGTTTTCAACACATGGCTAAGTAAATATGATACAGCGACAATTGTCTATTTGAATTGTATACAATATGACATAGTAGGCCAGCTGATTGTGATGTAGACTTCTTGGTCATCCAATAGATTTGATGTTCTCACAGCTGTTCTGCAAGGCAGCCACTAAGAACACTGAATGTGACAATAAAATGCCTAGTAATTTCTAATTTTTTCTTCTGTCAACAGGCAGCCTATAATACTGCCAAGCCGGCCGTGTTAACACAACAGTTACAACAGCTGGAAATAGAAGATGACAAGGTATTGTCCATAATATTTGACAATTTGTTGAAGTTCCCATACATATACTGTACGTATGCATATCTTTCAAAAGAAATATCTATGAATATCTAGATGAGAAAGTTGCAAAGTTAAAAAAGTAAAAGATAATGAAATTTGTTCCCTATTGTTTCCTATATGCACCAATTGTATTTGAGTGATAATTGATTTATCAGTGTTTTATCTTATTCAATGTAGGTCAAAGTGATAGTAGATTCATGGACGAGCAGTGGCAGAGACGTTGTCCAGAAGTTAAGACAGAGAACAATAGCTCCTAAACAGGTTTGTAACTTCTGAAAGTATGAACACTTTGAAAAAAATTGATCACAATCATCAATGCTTTCTGCACATTAGCCCTAATGATCAAAGGGAGGGGGTACAAAAGGGGAGGCAATTTAGTCGCAATATGCGCTAAGTAAAGTAGTAGAAGACAAGTAGTATGGGATATCAGTTTAATTAATAGTTTGTGTACTGGGTAAACTAAAGCTGTATTCACTGCAGTATGAATATGATACACCAAAGTTGAATTAACAGATTTCTTGGAAATTTTCAGTTAACAGATGTCAATTGGAGGTTGAACCTACAGATGGCCCAAGCTAGTAAAACAAAGATGAAGATGCCAAATGCTCAGTTTGAATTGAAAGTGGAAGATGAAAATTCAGAGGTATAAATTTCTTATTCTATAACACTTGTGCCAATAACATCCTGCTAACTGTGCATATATCTGGAACGTTTTAGCACAGTTATGGGAAATCTACATGTACTAATTGACAAGCGCAGGTGTTCATTTGGGAGATTCTATTTCACAAGGCGATTGAGGAATGGTTTAATTGTCATCTGCCTCCATACAACTGAATGAACAAACAAATAAATTAAAGATGGAATTTCTATGACAAGTTGAGCTGTTGTTTCCATCAATAAATTGATTAATAAAGTGACACAAATAGACCTATATGCATGTTTGTTTCACACAGCCTGATATTTTTCAACCTTTAATTCATTGTAAACTTTGTTGATAATGAATTTAAGTAGTGCAATAGAATCAATGTTTTCATAGGTGTGCTAAATGTTTATTTGAGGCACGGTTAGTGTCGGCAAATTTATAAATGAAAGCATTATTTCTTAAACATCTGGTCGTAAAACTTCATTTGATTACCATGTAGTTAACATGCAAAGATCAGTATTGATGCAATGTGTTGAACTGTTATCTATTTGGCTGATCAGTTAATCTTTAATCAATTGCTATTGCCAACAGCATGAATCCCATTTAACAGTTGTGCATTCCCTGTTGTTTCAGGAGAAAGAGAAAATTAGAATGGAATTTACTCACGATGAATTATTTGTCTTTTATAATCAGGTAAGTTAAACTGATGCTTGACTGAATTTCATATCTTATGTACTCAGAATAATATGTCATGTTTTGTCAGAACACCCCGAGGAAGGTGGAGTGTACAATGAGTATCTTTTGATACATTTTGGATCAGAAGACCTCGTGGAAAATTGGTGTGTATCTGAACTTCTGTTCATACATTTTGGGTCAGAACACTGAGAAGTGGGGGTGGATATTAACACCTTTTCACACAGTTTAGGTCAGACGACCCTGAGAAAGTGAGTGTGTGTAGTAATATCTATTCATACATTTTTGGGTCAGAACACCCCAAGAAAGTGGGTGTGTATATGAACATCTTTTCATACATTTTGGGTCAGAACACCCTGAAAAAGTGGGTACATGTATGTGAACATCTTTTCATACATTTGGGTCAGAACACCCTGAGAAAGTGGGTACATGTATGTGTATATGAACATCTGTTCATACATTTTGGGTCAGAACACTAAGAAAGTGGGTGTGTATATGAACATCTATTCATACATTTTAGGTCCGAACACCCCGAGAAAGTGGGTATATGTATATGAACATCTTTTCAGATGTTTTGGGTCAGAACACAGAGAAAGTGGGTGTTTATATGAACATCTTTTCATACATTTTGGGTCAAAACACCATGGGAAAAAGGGTGTTATATGAACATCTTTGCATACATGAGCAGTGTGACTAATGTCACAGGACCTACGGAGTAAGGTTTGATATGATTTGAGTGTGTACCTTGACCTAAGACATGTTTTTGTCAATTTCGAGGTTTATAGGTCACCTAAGTAGGTCAAATTTTCATCAAAAGTAGGTCAGCTCAGAACTTGCTGGTAACAGTCCCCTAAATTAAGGTTCTAATGTCAACGGTTCTCCTTATTTTGCCGACGAAAGGATTCGGATGGACTCTCTCACTAATTACCGGACAATTTGCAAATGAGAGCCTACTTCGTAGGAACATTTTGAACACCACGAGAAAGTGGGTGTGTATATGAACATCTGGTCCTGCATTTAGGACCATAGTTTGGCACAAATGGTCAGTTGTCGAATAATTAGGGAACAAGGTCACATGACCTGATGAGAAGTGAGCATTTTTGAATTAACTTAGGGTTGCGAAATTACACTAATTGATAACCGAGAAGTCATTGTGACGTGAGCATGCCATTAGTTCCAGGCACCAATAATCTCAGCAATACAGCCTGATTACACAAACTGGTCATATGGGTGCAGAGTGAAGCAATTGAGAGTTAAGGTGGCTCCCTGGTTACAAGAATGAGTGTTCTGCGCAGCTCTTTGCGCATCACAATTACCTCCCTTGTAATCGTACTCTTGTGAGTGAATGGCTAGAATGAGATACTTTGACAGGCAGCGTTTACGTTCCAGTGACTCGTTTTAGTAAACAATTGATACATTTTCCCTTGTGACGTCATGACGTCGAATGGCAAACTCTTTGTTGGCGTGACATTTGTCGAAAAAGTGTGGGATTAGGTAGATTCAGCGCCCTATTCATGCCCTTTTTTTGGATGGCGACCTAACTTAAATTTGAGTTATTCAAAAACTACATGTTTTGAGGAATATATATTAAAAAAATGAGGAAATTGACTTGACTTTTGAATATTCTGAAAACAATTATGTCTAAAGTATTGGGTGTTTTACATAGTATTTACATTGTACCAATTTGCCACAGTTACACGGTACACCAGCTGAGAATTAGAAAATAGTAATACGCTATGCCCCAATTTTTATATCATTTTCTGATATAGGATGAACTTCCTGAGATATACAAAAAATATGAGAAAAATGACATGACTTTGCACCGAAACCAGGGAGCCACCTTAAGTCAAGCAGGATATAGTTAAATTGCAGATCTACAGCTATTTAGTTACAACATACTTCTGTGTGAGCAGTTTTTTTGAGGTCCACAGAGGTTCAGAACTACTGAAAATGGAAATCTGGCACTGTGGAATTTGCCAATAATTTCAGAATTGTCCAGGTATATAAAAAAAAATAATCTGGTATTAATCATATGGACTGTTGTATTTGGGTGTAGGATATTATGTATAAGGATATCAGTTTCCAATACATCACAAATTCAATGAAACATTGCAGTTCAGTCTGGTTCATTTGGATTATTTTCAGTTAGAAACAGTTCAGAAACAATTGGACAACTTGAGTTGATAGGATGAAGAACTTTTCAGCAATCTCTATGTAACAGCTGGTCTTGACCTATGAGAGATGAAATACAGATACATTGGCTACTGGACCATCTATGGACAAGTCTAAGGGAATCACATCGCTTCGCTGACATGATAAGCGGAGACAAGACATTGGCGATTTGACACATAGCAATAAATATATATGAGGGAAAGAACTGCTCAGAGTAAAATTGTGCAATTTGAAACATCAAAATTTTCTAAGATTGGGGAAAACATACTAAAATATTGTTACTCTCATTCATACGAAGCTTTTGGAGTTGTTACATATTGTGAGCTATTATCCATTTGCTGCTCTAATGGACTGGTGACAAGGTCTTTAGAATAGCCAGTCTATACTTGAGCCTATGTGACTAAAACCAGGATATCTCCATCCTAGATACCCTGGTACACATTGAAATGAATCGTGTAAATTTCAGCCAATCAGAAAAGCAATATCATGTGTATATTGACCAATCAGATCATTCGCTTTATCTGATTGGGGCGTGTTATCATGTGACAACAGATTGGTATACACTGAAAGTGGGCGGAAGTGGTCTGCCATGCAAGATGGTCAAAGTTTCGCCTTTGGCTCAAGAAGAAACCTTGGTGTTGTGAAGGTGATGCAACTTCTGTCTCGTCTCAAAAGAAACAGATATACCCTCTAAAAATGTGGCATGCAGCTTTTGTGTGCATGTTTCTCTGTCAATCGGCATCATCCGTTACTCAACTGAGCAGAACGGACTCACGATGTCATAACCAAACAAGACATTGTATTCGTACCATGAGCTCTTGTCAAACCGTTGAGCATATAACTTACAATGGATGCATTTTTTTATCACTATCAATCATATGCCAGATAAACAATTTCTGTGTCAATCAATGCAGTCATATGGTGTTACACTCAGTTCAGAAGTGTACAAACTCTGGCAGTGGGAGAATGAAAAGGAAGAGATTTTCCCCAAATAAAAAAAAATATATAAAATCTATTTGTTTAAACGAATAAAAAGACTGAAAGGGCGAAATTAATTCTGTTTTTGTAACCTAAAATGTCTGACTATAACTATCAGTATCATTCTGTTGTGTACATTTATATGTATAGAGTAGTAGTGTTTATTTATTCTCGGGAATTGTCCCAATTTAATAAAATGTGAAATTTATCTAATATCATTTTGTATTATTTATATGATCTTTTAATACCTAATTGTTTACTTGATTGGGTTGTTCGCGTGTATTTATGGGAAGAATATATAGTTGGTATATTACAAACTTGTGTGCTACCCTCAAAAAACTTTCTTCACAGAAAGATGGTTTTTGATAATGGAAAACAAATTACCATTATAAAAATAGTGGAACCATGTCGTATGAACGACGGTAAAGCTTTTCTGAGTTTGAATTCAGCTGAAAAAACAAAGAAAACATTGCGGAAACAGATTTGGATATGCAGAGTATTCCCCCCTTGACTTTATGAATGTAGGTTTGGAGAAGCGCTTATGCTCACATTGCTCAACTGTGGGTACATTACCGACTTGAGGCAATACTAGACGTCAGGATTACAGGCTAAAAAATAAACAAATTACTGGTACTTAGAAATACTGTGCGAAATTTCACCGCTCTGAGAAAAGATGGTTACAATATATTGCCGAAAAACATATTCCCTTGAAATGCGAGACAATATAAGCGGTTTTTATACGCCCGCCAAAAGGCGGATTTATTATGTGATGGCGGTTTCTGTCCGTGTGTCGGTCCGTCTGTCCGTCCCTCGTGTCCGGTCCATATCTGGGACAGCTTTTACCCCTCGGCCAAAGGGTATTGTCGTCATGTACGTCCGTCCGTCCGTCTGCCCGTCTGTCCGTCACACCTTTCTCGTTACCAAGATGTCTTTAGAACGACTTACCCTAGGCACACCAAACTTGCACTGCACATCCATATGCTCATGACCCAGAACCCTATTGAATCTGGACCCGATTGGTTTAAAACTTTGGCGGCCATATTTAATTTATGTGAAACCATTAATCTTGTGTATCTCAGGTACCATTTCACTGTTCAGTGTGAAACTTGGTCTAGATCATCGATGCATCAAGAAACTTCAAAGGAATGACCAAACCAGTTTCCCTGATTCGGTGGAAACCTTGGTGGCCATTTTTAATTTATGCAAAATCTTTAATGATGTATATCTTTGATACCATTTCAGTGTTCTATATGAAACTTGGTATACAGCATCCATGTATCAAGAGACTTGCAATGAATAACCACATCAGTTCCTCGGAGTGGCGGGACGGATGGGCGGCCATATATAATTTATGCGAAATCATTAATAATCTCTATCTCTGATACTGTTCAAGTGCTCGATGTAATATTTGGTATACATCATCGATGCATCAATAGACTTACGATAAATGACAGTTCTCGTTTTTCTGATTGGGCGGAAACCTTGGTGGCCATCTTTATTTATGCAAAATCTTTAATGATGTACAATGTATATCTTTTATACCATTTCAGTGTTCTATATGAAACTTGGTATACAGCATCCATGCATATATCAAGAGACTTGCAATGAATAACCACATCAGTTCCTCTGAGTGGTGGGAAGGATGGGAGGCCATCTTTAATTTATGCAAAATCACTATGATCTCTATCTCTGATAACTTTCAAATGCTTGATGTAAAATTTGGTATACATCATCGATGCATCAAGATTCTTATGTAATGAATGAATACTGGTTTCTCTGATTGGACGGTAACCTTAGAGGCCCTTTCTAATTGCAAAATTTTTCATAATCTGTATATTTGTCACTTGACTACTTGGTGTTCCTGAAGTCTTTGTTCAAATTGAATACATTATGAATGGCTGGCGCCCAGAGCTGAGAGGTTTTCAGATGCGCAGCTTCGTATCTATCTACAGTTCTAATTTTTGGTAAGTGGATACCCTACGGGGAGACAATGTGTCACGTACCAAAATGAAGGTCAAGGTCAGAGGTCAAAGGTCACTGGCCTAAAAAACAGGAAATCACTGAAGTGTTCGTGTCCGGTCGATATCTGAACGTTTTCTATCCACAGTTGCAATTTTTTGTGAGTGGATACGCTAGGTGGAGACGATGTGTCGCGTACCAAAATTGAGGTCGAGGTCAAAGGTCACTGTTGCCTAAAATCAGGAAATCATTGATAATTGACAGTTTTCTATCTACAGTTCTAATTTTTGGTGAGTGGATTGCCCTAGGGGAAATGATGTGTTCCATACCAAATGTAGGTCGAGGTCAAAGGTGTGACCGAAAAATCAGGAAATAATTAAAAATTTCTAATTTTTATACGCCCACCAAAAGGCGGACGTATTATCTGATGGCGGTTTCTGTCCGTCTGTCCGGTTCTCGTGTCTGATCTATAGCTGGGACAGTTTCCTGTCTACAGTTCCAATTTTTGGTGAGTGGATACCCTATGGGGAGACGATGTGTCGCGTACCAAAATGAAGGTCGAGGTCAGAGGTCGAAGTCGCTGGCCTAAAAAAAAAATTTCACAGGTAAATTTTCTGTTATTAAGCTAAAACTTACCTCACTTCCACTCTTTGCATTTCTTGTCTACATGAAATACCACAGTAAGAATTTAAATGACACAGTTATCTCCCCTGCTAGTCACCTGATAGCATAGCTACCCACAATTCTACTTCCTTCTTGTTCCACTGCGATACATGGTCTGGATGTATCATAGCGGGGAGGCTGGGTGGGCATCACTGGAAGTGAGGTAAGTTTTAGCTTAATAACAGAAAACTTACCTCACTTCCACTCTTTGCATAGAGTGCCACCGTAAGGTAGGTGGGAAACTGATACAATCCGTGGTTAGTGATAAATGCCATACATAGTGACTAGTACAGAGTAGAAATCAAAGATCTTCTACCTCACAGAGGATCCATGAGAACATACAACAGTAATAACCTGTATGCCTATGGTACACAGGGAACCTCTGTTGCTACTCTGACTTCGAGGCTGAGATGCAATATACGCCCCCCCCTTTTTTCGAAAGGGGCCGAGAGAAAAAAAGCACTCACCAGCAAGCAGGGTTAAAACTGTACGCCCGGACTTTATCTTGCTAACTTGCTGGCCTCGGACCCCCTGACACCCGCTGTGCGGTCACAAGTGGGCCGATGGAATAGAGGTCGTTACATGCCAACGTCATGTCCCGGAGATAGTAGGAGGCAAATGTCGTGTTTGACCTCCAGTAGCACGCCCTCATAATGTCTGTCACCGATCTGTTGGTCCATAGAGGCCATGATGCCGCTAATGCCCTAATCTCGTGACCCGAAACGTTTACAAGCGCGGCTTGCCTATCAGTAGCCGTGGAGTACGCTAGCCGAATCGTATTTTTGAGCCAACTCGAGATAGTGTTTTTACTTATTTCTTGATTGGCTTTGGGATCGAAAGGGATAAACAAACGCCTCCTTCCCGCTCTGATCTCCTCTGTACGATTCAGGTAACACGCAAGTGCCCGAACCGGACACATTAACATGTCTGATTCAAGACCGGACGAAAGGAAATCAGATAAGGCTGGAATTGTGAACTCTCGAGATATGGAATCGTAGAGGGCTTGATTCTTAGCCACAAACTCAGGAACCGTAGTGAGAACTACTTTGCTCCAGTCCCTAGAGTGTCTGATGTTCCTTTGATCGAGCGCATGCAGCTCGGACACTCTAGCTGCCGAAGCCAGAGCCAACAAAAACGAAGTTTTGTATGATAACATTTTCAGCTCAATAGCCTCTATTGGCTCGAAAGGTGGCTTCCCTAATTGCCGAAGTACTAAGGCTAAGTCCCACTTAGGTAATTTCGGAACAGCCGACTGACCAGTTATCTTGTATGACTTGATTAGTGCAGATAAGTTTGGATCAGTCGAGGGATTAATCCCAGTACCCAGTAGAATAGGTTGAGCAATAGCCGCTCTATAACCTTCTACCGTAGCGGGCACCAGGCCCCTATCCCTGAACAAGTGCAATAGGAACTCTGCTACTTCCGGGATAGTGGCGCAGGATGGATTGATATCCCTCTCTCCACACCAAAGATCGAAGATTGCCCACTTTGAGTTGTATACAGCGGAAGAGGACGGTCGAATTGATTGTGCCATTCGGCGCCCAACCTCCGCTGAAAATCCCGCCTGAGCAAAGTGCTTCTTGAGCACTTGCACACGTGGTAGTGGAACAGTCCTGGTTGGCTGTGAAATATCGACGTTCCGGGCTGGCGCAATAGATTGTGCCATACCGGAAGCTGTCGTGGTACATCTACCAGAAGATCCAGTAGGTCCGGGAACCACGGCCTTGCTGGCCACCACGGAACAATCAGGTAAACGACACGTGTGTTCGTGGATCTTCTGGAGTACCTTCGCTAGGATAGCTGGGGGAGGGAACGCATATGCTACCATCCTTGACCAGTCCTGCGATAGTGCGTCCACTGCATATGCCGACGGATCCGGAACCGGCGACATGAACAGGGGCAGTAGATTGTTGCGCCGAGTGGCGAACAGATCTATGTGTGGCATCTCCCAGACATGAGCTATTTGTTTTAGTATGTCTGGGTGAAGTTGCCACTCCGTGGGAATTATCTGATTCCGTCGTGAAAGCGAATCCGCTAAGACGTTCAGTACCCCCGGGATGTGCCTGGCCAACACCGATATGTTGTTGTCCCAACACAGACCGAAAAAGATTTCCGCTTGGCTTTGTAATTGCGGAGATCTCGTCCCCCCCTGCTTGTTGATATAGGACACAACTGTTGTGTTGTCCGTCGCAACTAGCAGGTTCTTGTCGGTCAATACGCTCACCCACGTGCGGATGGCATGTGTCACTGCCATAAACTCCAACACGTTTATATGGTACGAGCGTTCCTCGATTGTCCATAACCCGGATGTCGACTTGGACTCGAGGTGGGCTCCCCATCCTTCCATAGATGCGTCCGTGAACAGGTGATGTGACGGACGAAACGGAAGTAGGGACACACCTGGCATAACGTTGAGTGGATCCAGCCACCATAGGAGGCATTGTTTGACTAGCGGTGTTACAGGTATCCACGGATTCAACTGCCTTTCGACCCATTGATGATTGAAGTAAATCATTAAGGGCCGAAGCTGCAACCGCCCTCTTGGGGTTACGTCCTGTGTTGACGTCAAGAGGCCGATTATCGCAGCAAAGTGTAAAGCCCTGGCCTGAGATAACTTGAGGAACTGAGGTATCTTCGTTGTTATCTTTAGCCATCGATCTTCTGGGGGTTTGGCGAGAGCTCGTAGCGTATCGTATTCCACCCCCAGAAATTTGCGCCTTTGCGAAGGAGTCAGCTCCGATTTCTCTTCGTGTGGGATGTATCCCAGAGAAGTCAATATCCTTAAGACAAACTGGGTGTCTAGGATTAACTGCTCCTTGCAGGCATTCCTTAGCAGGGAGTCGTCAATATAAAAGTGGTACTTTATACCTAGACTGTGCAGGAATTGTGCCACTGGTGTAAACACTCGTGTAAACACCCAAGGGGAAGTGGACAGGCCGAACGGAAGCACTTGAATTTGGAAGCGTCGTTTGCCGACCATGAATCTCAAGTACTTCCTGTCCCCCAGATGTATCGGGATATGCAGGTATGCATCCCTTAAATCCAGAGAAGTCAGCCATTCCCCTTGCCTGAGTACTGTCCGGATAGGCCGGAAGGACTCCATGCGGAAGTGTGGCGGTGGAGTGAGGTAGTCCTTGTTGAGGCGCTTTAGGTTTATAACCATGCGCATCTCGGACGTGTCTTTCTTGGGGACCAGAAAGACCGGCGAATAGAACCCGGGTGACGTGTCCCAAACCGGAAGCTCTATTACAGCTGCCTTCTCTATCAGCTTGTCCACAGAGGACTGTATTGCTGATAGATGACCCGTTCGTAATGGTATACGAGACGGAAGGGGATGAGCAGTCAAGGGAGGAAGCGTGTCGAACAATAGGCGATAGCCGTATCTGATCGTTCGAATGACCCACGCTTCCGTCCCGATCCTTATCCAGTTCCTCCAAAACAACTGCAGCCTTCCCCCTACCGGAAGGTCTAGTTGCTGGGGAACTGGAAACGTTATGTCTCGGTGTTCCCGCCATACCGGAAGCCACCCGGTATGGCCCGAGACATCAGGTATTCTTCTTCGACTGCTTAGATTTCCCCTTACCCTGCTTCTTATGGCCATAGGTAGATACTCTAG
The DNA here is from genome assembly GCA_036873755.1 of Hanleya hanleyi. NCBI lineage: Eukaryota > Metazoa > Mollusca > Polyplacophora > Lepidopleurida > Hanleyidae > Hanleya > Hanleya hanleyi. The sequence continues at coordinate 120 of JAVTVY010057101.1, read as the reverse complement.
GCTCTAAAGAAGCAGGCGCTTGGCTTTGCTGTTGGCCGGAAGCGCCCTTATTAGCCTTGGAACTAGGCGGGTTCTTCTTAGCCTTCTTCGACTTTGGACCCAGACCGGAAGCCATTGGTC